>BQNB010000923.1:0-152149 GCA_026074375.1 Tanacetum coccineum | reverse complement strand
ACAATTTTGATGAGCTTAATGTAGATGAATGTTTTTACCCAGGGGGAGGTGAGATTGATGTTTCTTAAAATACTGAAGATGACGATTCCTTCGCATTGGTCATTCGGACTTTTCTCTCGTTTCTCACCTACCTTGTGGATTCTCCTTTACTTCTCTCCACCGGGAGTGAAGACACCACTATTGACCCTGGCATATTCACTTAGAGCCGTTGGCATCTCATCGGGATGGAACTTTCTTGTGCTTTAATGTTTATCCAAACATTTATGAAAGCCCGATTGAGATTTTCTTTTCCATTTTGCTTCCCCATGGACAACTTAATTCGAGGTCAAGTCAAGTTCGTGACTCGGTTAACAAAAACAAGCATTTCTATCTTCTTATCTATTTTCTAACAAATGATGTGAGGAGGCCCGCCTCTTCCATTATCCGTGTTTTGTGTTTTGTGGTTTATTGTCCAGGATTGCCTAGATTTTTGAAGCCTCTCGTGCTCACGGTTTTGTCATTCGATCACAAGGTCTTCACATCCTCAGCTTCATTTAAGGAATCCGATATCCTAAAATCTTATCGACTAACGTTTATCTTTAGCATAATTAATAAATGGCTTTAGATTTGCGTAGAGACTCCTTTATATCAAGAATTTGCATTGGAATTAGTATGGGGGAATCTCACATTAAGGACAATGTTTAGTTTTAGTATGGGCGAATCTATCGATTTGATTGTGCATGCAGCCGTTGTTTTCACGCAATCCCGTTTTTATCACCAAAATTTCAAAAAAAAAATGAAAAAAATTTTTAAAAAATCAAAAATAAAATTAGTGTTTTGTCACAATTTTGACTTTCCTGCTGGGTAGAATGAGAGTAAATTTTGACCCGATCGAGCGTGTTGAGCTCTAGCTTGTTCCTTAACTTTTAGACTAAGCGTTCGCGAATCTTTGCGAAGAACGAAAAATGATAGAGTTAAGTATGAGTTGGATGCTAAACAAGGATTATTTTGAAATCTTAAGAGCTCATGTATGTAATTTGTGGCTTTTTCTCCCATAAGCTCTTAACCGGATTAATATACGTGCTGTTTTTGGAGGTTAAACTTAAATCAACAATTTTTATGTAATATATAGCAAAATTTTTAGTCTTAGTTCAAACTTATACTTGAATTTTTCAAAAAAAAGTCTTCTCTATATAAAGTAAAAAAAATGATGATAATAATAATCATAAACATAAACTATGGGCAAATAAAAGTTTACTACCTATTGCCGGCTCACAACCGATGTGGTAGTCTTCTAAAGAAAGCCCATAATAAGAATAAAAATCCGAGACTGATAAAAGTTTGTTGCATCTTGCCGGCTCACAACCGATGTTGCAGCCTTCTAAAAGGTCGAGGGTTACAATTGCATAAATGTTTAATATTAAGTTTAAATTAATAAATAGATTTCTTTTTGTTAAATTCAAATATGTATGTTTGTTGGAAATGATTATTTTAAGTTTTTAAGCTATGAGTACATGGGAAAAACCTGAGAGTTTTTGATCAACCTAAGGTCCGTGAGACGTTATAGTCTTGTGGGGTGTCAAAAGCTTGGTCACTTAGCGCTAGGTTGGGATGGCCGAGACGATAAGTCACGTCCATGGGATGATTCGCCTTCAAACTCATTATTCTCGGGTGGACACCGTGAAGATAGTATTTTGCAAAACGTTGATCAATGTGGTATTGAAATTCAAAATCGGCATCATTTTACCTAATAACATGATATATTGTCCGGGATTGAAAAAGTTCTACAAGTTGCAAAATATGCAGTTAGTGTTAGCATCTTAACTGATCATTTGAACGGTGATTTGTTTTAAGCTTGTTTGGACTCGAGTGAAAGTAGGGGGACGATGAATTTATCACTGTCTTGGGGCATTTTAGGATTAAAGTGCGTCTTGTTCTTATGATCCCAAATAAAGAAATACTGTTGCTTCTCATTTTCTTTCTAGTGCAAGTAACCATCTTCATTTTTCTCTCTTTGTCTCTCTTTCTAGTTCTTTCTCTCTCTAAAATCTCTTATCTTATTTTATGTTTTTGGTGATGAAATGATATCACCTAACATGTAATAACCAAGGATGATTAAACATGTACACTCAGAAAAACATCTATGATCATTTGATTGATATTTCCATGTTCTAGATAAATTCTAATCTCAATTTCATGTTCATATTAGAATTTTGTAATTAGATTGAATAGTGGAATCTACTTACGATCACTTATTGAAAGAAAGCAAAATAATGATTTATGGAATATGTTCCATCCTTCCTAATACTAATCTTAGATTGTTAAAGGGTTTGCATTTTAGTGGTGATTTATGAAAAAGAAATATTATGCTTATTTGGTAAAGTAAGAAAAGGTTTTGACGAGAAGTGAATTTGAGTTTTGAGTCGTTCTTTTGAATTGTATGAGCAAAGTTACATATGTTGTGAATTTGCTCATGTTTGGATTTTCAGAAATGACGATTTTACCATGTGCATTGCAAGGTAAATTACTTGAACATTTTGGACTAAACATTCAAGTATCAATCATACTTCATTTTGTATTTTATGCATATATTAGTCAAATATTTGGAATACAACTATTGGACAAGTAGACTCAATATGACATCATTTACACAAGTGTGAGTTATGATCCGATGCATATTCTTTTCATCTTTAAAGAGGATGTCGTTATTTTCAAATCAATCTAGTGTGATTGAGTATGTAGGTTCAAAATAATATCTTTTGTTACATTTTGAAATAATCTCAAAGCTAGACAAATAAGAATATGATTTCATGTCCATACTCGAAAACTTGTCAATTAGATTCGATAATAATATCAATCATAATTTGTATAATGAGTCGATATATATTCGAAATCTTTCTTGACCCTCACGAACACTCTTTTAAAAGAAAACAAATAAAGATTTTCATAGTGTGTTCCATTAAACTTAAGACTAGTTGTAAGTGTGAGGTTAATGAATAATGACAAGTTAACTTCTTACTTCAAGATTGTCATATATTTTGTTTGTGCGAAAAAACTATTTGTTGTTACGCATATTTTTTGACAATTCATGAGTATTATTTTACAACACACAATTCTTGTGAAATACTATATGTTTTTATTTTAAAAAAATTATGTGTGTGTATGTTAGATCAATACAAGCATACGCAAAGTCAAAAATACATTTCCCTTTACTTAAATACTAATGTATTAAAAAGATCTATTATCTTGGTTAGGCAACCCATGTTTAAGCAAGATAATATTATGACATGGTTTAGAGACTTTGTAGAAACTCTTATTAAATGAAAGTGTTGAATATTTTGTGGTGACACATTTTATTACTTGGACAAGTAACACATAATCGTGCAAGACAATCTTTTTCAAAGGTTTAACAAACTTACATAGCTCTCAATCCTAAATGAGTTTTTTTTTTCTTAATAAGGATTACAAGATGTTGATATAACATTTGTAAGCTAAGTGGTCTATGCCTAAATGCATAGCAAAAATAATTTCAAAACCTAATGCAAGAGATCTACAATAAGATCAATTGAGACATAAGCATGAAAACTAATAAAAACACACATGGCGAAGTTATGCTAATGAGCAAAGAGGCTCAACTATAAATACAATAACCACTTAAGAATATTTCCTATTTATATTAAGATAAATAAAGACAAATAAACATTTAGCGTAGCACACAAAAATATTTGTCATCATTTTGTGTAATTAAATACAACAATGTATACATAGCTCGATTTTATTTGAATATAAAATAGTTTCCTCCCCATTTTAAAATTTGACCAAGTTCAATGCTAAGAAAAATAAATATACCAATTTTCAAAGATATACCGACAAGAGATGTCCGACTCGAAAAGAAAAAGTAAAATACAAGTTTTACGTAAAAATGAAACTCAATGTTTTGGACATTCGGTAATATTTTGATTTTTTGACTTACTTAAATTTAGAACTAAGATTTGGAAGTATTTTTCTATGAAAGTAGACTCAATTACCTTTAAAACGGTAGGTGGCACAACTTCTACGGACTTACAGTTGATTTTATATGAATTTCCGAAGTGGACCAAATTCTGACGAAACAGATAGACGGTCCCATATATATTAAGGACCATCCGTGACAATTAAGGGACCGGCTGCTGTACTCAGAAACACGTTTTTTGTACAAAATCATTTAGTGACTAAACGGATAGACGTAAGACTTAAAAAACTTATTGCCGCACATAAAACGCGTGTTTAAACGTCATTTCCACTCTTAGAACTTAGAGAAACATATATGAAAATGCTTTTTGACAACGCTGGGAGTTATTTCAAACTCTCCTTTTAAAACCGTGTCTTTACATAATTTGCGCAAAAGACATATATCAACACCTACAAACTCTTTCAAGATTACTTTTCGTCAAGCTAGTATACAAGGTATATTTAATCAAAAAAAACTACTTCAAATAAAGCAACAAAACACTTTTCATATTTTATCGCCCTTCATGGGTAATTTGATACATGGATCGTACTCGATTTAAAAAACCATTTGTTTTGAAAATTTAGAGAGATGGCTCTTGATACCAATTGTGGAATACGTAGAGGGGGGGTAAATACCTTTCCTTTTAAAACTTAAATATTTTGTATCAAATCATCAATCAAGTTAAACGCAATATAAGAAGTGTCGATAATAGACTTACAATAACTAGAGCATATCATAACAATGTAAGCACAACCACAATACTAACATCAAAGTACTACACAATCATGATTAACACAAAATACGCAACGATCCACACAATCATGAACACAATCCAAATATAAAAGTAAAGTGATAAATATAAATAATTATGTAAAGCGAAAGGTAAAAGAAAATGAAAATTAAACATGGTGATTTATAGTGGTTCGGTAACGAAGCTCCTCTTCGCCCTCCTCCACTCCTCGAGTACCTAACTTGAGAGTTACTTCACTAGTTAACAAGCTCCCTTTACGGTGGATAAAACCTTACATTGTCGCTTACATTATTTTTTGACACTAAGCTACATGTCGAGTCCTTCTTCGGGTATAACCAAACCCATTATTTTTGTGGCCCAACATAACAAATTTTGCGTTCTAAGGCCTAAACACATAAACTGCGTCTCCTATATTATTTTCTGACACTAAGCTAGATGTCAAGTCCTAATCTTAGCTAGAACCAATCTACCACTTCACTGATGTATTTTTTGGACTAAAATACTAACCGACTCACACACTACTATTTCGGACTTACACACTTGCCGGATCTAACAACTACATAAGTTTGAAAGACATGGACTCGATCTATACGTAACAAATGTTACGAATGAACTAACTACTCTATAACACATAAGTGATTAGATGAAATCACCTCTATGTGACCCGATCTACTACATGATAATCAAGTAATCAAAGGAGATCACTTTCATGTATAGACATCCTATACATCACTACATACTCCTTGGTACTAGTGGAACTAATCTGGAATCTAACCATTAATCAAGCCTAATGCTAGAAACATGATAGAAAATCAAGAACATGAAATCCTATATATATGTGTGTATGTCGTGGGTTTTCAAGCCAATAAGGAGGGGGAAAATGGCTTGGGTATTTATAGGCAATACTCATTTTGGATAAAAGGGTGAACCACCCAATGGGTAATAGGGTGATTGGATAAAAGGGTGAGCTAACCAATGGATAAAAGGGTAAACCACCCAATGGGCTTGTCTATTTGCTTGGCCCGATCTAATTTATGATGTCCGTATGTGTAAGAATACCAGGACGTCAAGAGAAGTTGATGAATGTGTAACACCCCCAAAAATGTGTCGCAGCGGAAATATGTCCAGGGGCGTTACTTCATAATATAACAACACAAGATACAAGAGAACGACCTCTAAATGTGTCGTTTGATAAGTAATCTCGTTGATTTCCTTGAAATTGATATAACATTTGTCCCATAATTGCATCACAATGAAAAGCTTGAAAACAACCCAATAAGATTTGATCATTTGTATGTAAGTAGAAATCCATAAATGAAATCTTGTCAAATTTAGACTCCAGTGCACATCAAGTAAGCCAAGCATCTAATTCACCTGAGAATGACATGCTTAAAAAGTGTCAACATAAATTTGGTGAGTTCATAGATTTTTGTAAGTATAAATGTTGAACCAAAGTTCTGTAAGGTATGTATGACTGTTTCAATCCTTAAATGTTCTTCCAAAATGTATGTATGATTTTTAGAAATCAAAGAGTTGTAAAATATGCATGACCATTTCAATCCCCAAATAGTCACAAGATGTACGTATGAAAATTGGACCGCAGTTGTCCAAAGTATGTATTGCCACTTTATTCAAAGCAACGTAAATATTCCTATGTGTGTATAAAACAGTGATTACGATTACTCTAAGTTCATAAAATCAATGCATTAATATGTACCTATCGCAGGTGTCCCCTCCAAGAACACCTGGCATTTATGAAAAGAATATGTACTCCTGTTACAGGTGTCCCCTCCAAGAACACCCGGGCAATAATGTACCCCTTATAGGTGTCCCCTCCAAGAACACCCGGGCAGTAAAGTACCCCTTGTAGGTGTCCCCTCCAAGAACACCCAGGCAGTAATGTACCCCTTATAGGTGTCCCCTCCAAGAACACCCGGGCAGTAACTTGTTGTTATCAGTTCAATCCGCTTAAGCTAATCCGTAATCATTTCAAAAGCAAAATATGTATTCATGACCAAAAATGAAGTCAAGTAATGTATCTCATAGCGAGCTATGTAAATGAGTATGTAAACCAATTTGTAATCAACCATGTAAATGCATTTGCAAACAAGCATGTTCTCACCCTAAAAATATATGTAAAACAAATAAAACATGAGGCTATAAACTCACCTTGTTAGTTGATGAAATAGTGCGCGCAAATAGTCGAGCAGTTAATCTACAAGAATTAAGATACAATTATTGTTTGACGAGATAACTAATTACTATACTTATTTATGTATTACAAGAATTAGCCCCTTATTTGTTACATATTTATTTATGTACTTATATTTCGTAGTTATCAACTTCAACAAGATTAGGATGTAAGTTTGCCAACTAGTTAAACTTCAAGGTCAATAGTAACTTTTATAAAATCTTGAGGGTTGTTTTCAAAAATAATTTAGATGACCACATGATTTGTATACACATTCACGTGAATGTGTATAGATGTGTAGCATGCCTTTAATATTTTATTCATTGTATTTGTCCTGTTTTTTTTTCCTTGTCTAGTGTAACATCTGAGAATTTTCGGATTTTTAAGATAACTATTTTACCTCTTTGACTTTTAGGTCTGGCTTGACTTACAAGAACAACCATCTAAATCACGTATTCACGACTCGGACTCTAAAGCAATTTGATGTGAAACGACATTCCTGACAACTTTTCAGTTTCGCCCGAGACCTGGAAACGAGCCGAAAAGGGCTAAAACAGCACCGCAAACATTTATTCGAACAAAATACAACGCGGACACACAAGAACAATTAAATTTGTTTTTATTTATCAGTATTTATTTAATAAAAATATTAAATAAATTAGTCATCATTTTAATTAACAACGTTGCGGATAACGCGAATACTCGAGTTGAAATCCAATTTTATTTCGGACAAGACGAAACCGGTTCACAAAATAAATAACAAATATTTATTTAAATGTTATAAAATATTTATGAAATATTATCAAGTGAATACTCATTTTTATCAGAAAAATGATTTAGAAAACAATGGCGCAAGTTTCGAGAGTTGAATCGTCCGTTAAGTCTTTCAAACGAGTCCCGAACCGATAGTTATAAAAACTATACTAAAAAGTTACAAAATAAACCCTACACTATTAAAACTTGTCACTTATCTTTAAAAGTTTTAATATATATATAAAAGTTTATATTTTTTTCATTTCATTCCATCTTATTATACACACACACTCCCTAAATCTCTCTCTCCCTCCTCCCATGTCCGGCCGCCCCACCGCCGGCCAGCCACCACCATCTCCGGCGACTTTTCCGGCCACCACCGCCGCGCCGCCGCCGGAAAACTTTTCCGGCGGAGTTTTCCGGTGAGCTCCAAAAAGACTCCTTATTTACCGATCTATCCGATCCACCAACTCACTCTCCTACACGCGCCTCTCCATCTCCCCACCGCCACCTCCGAAACCACATCACCGTCACCGTCACACCCACTGCCTCCCCACCGAACCCATCATAATCATCATCGTCATTATCATGACCCCACCACGGTCACACCACCATCATCATCGCATCATCATCATCCGACAACTTCCATCCCACCGGAACCACCACCACAACCGCCCCCTCCCAAATATCAAAAACAGCCCGAGGGGCGTGTTTGGTTTTATTTATAAAAAGGGGTGCGGTTGGTTTGGTTTTGCACCGGTAGAGGCGCGTTTGGCTCGGGGTTTTGAACCGCAGCGGGTGCGTGTGGTTTATAACAGCCGGGGACTAGCCGAGGGGAGGGGGAGAGGGGTGTTCGTTGGGTTGCACAGCCACGGGGGCGAGGGGGAGTTGGTTTGTGTTGGCTGTCAAACAACGGGACAGCCGGGGGCGGAGGGATTGTCGCGTTGGGTTGTGGGTTCACAGCCGCAAGAGTGCGTTTAGTTTGTATCACAACAGCCGGGGGGTGTTTGTTTGTTGGTCCGGGTTGGGATGGCTGTGGGACAGCCGGGACAGCCGGGGGGCAAGGGTTGTCGGGTTGGGCTGTCGAAACAGTCGGGCTATGCGTTGGGTTGCGGGTCCACAGCCACGGGGGTGTGTGCGTCGGGTGGCTGCAGGGGCAGTCGGGGCAGCCGAGGGTGAGTCGGGGTCGGGTTAAACCCGACAAGGGTGTGTTTGGTTTAAGCGTTATAGCAAGATTTGAGGTGTTATGTTGCGGGTTAACAGATTTGGGATGTTTGGGTTAACACAGCCAAAGGGGTGTTTGTTTTTGGGGTTGACAGCCAAACGGGGGTGTTTGGTTTGGCAGTTTATGACATTTGGCTTGGTAGAAAAGAACATAGGGCGTGTTTGGTTTATTTACACAATGAGGGTGCGTTTGGGGTAGCAGGATTGACACAAGGGTGCGTTTGGCTGCCGTGAAAGCAGTTAGGGTACGTTTGGTTAGTAATGATCAACAAGGGTTCGTTTGATATATATAACTCTAACCAATAAAAATATACAAAAATTTGATATAAATATTATAATCGGACCGGTGGTTAATTGGTTAAATAAATGTGACTAATTATTATTTTCGGATACATTATATTAGACTGGGGACGAATATAAAATACTATGATTCGTAACGAAGTTACAATATGGAAACAATGTTTATTAAACGATAATTAATAAACACCATTGGATTGTTAAAATGATTTCTATTAAATTAAATTGGGAAAGTGGATTTGCAACAAAGTCGTTCGACTTGGGATCGTTTTATAAACGGAAAGGTCATGACGAAATTTATATAGATTTCTATATTTAGTAATGTTTTACTAAAACTGCTATTGTTTTAGAAACCGATAAAGGGGACCCCAAGTATATTTTAAAGGATACATTAACTTGTATTATACAATAACCCGACCAATGAACGAAAAACTATACTTTTACATTGAGATAACCATTTTAGACGCGACCTGTCGAGGAAACGAAATATAAGTTTATAAAATATTATTTTATATTTTATAATCTTCAGCTAGAAGGTAACACCATAACTATGGTAAAAGTTTTACAAATGTCGTGTGTTAAATTTATAACTTAAAGACTTGTGTCTACAAGGACTTCTTAATAATTAAATGAGCTGTCGAAATAATTGGTTAATTATTTACTCTCACTTTTTATACTTGCAAAGTATTATACAGTTCACATTAATCCTTGAATTGTCTGTCTTTATTATATAATTCACGGTAAGAATTATATAAGGGATATTTTTCATATGTAATATATAAAGAATATATATTACACACTTTGCGTACATTTTCAATCTATTTATTTAACCAACCACCAAAGTATTACAACTTTAAATATAAATCTTTTATCAACGTGACGCGTTGATGTAACCATTCATCGGGAAACCCAAACACATTATCCTAGGCTAGTGAGACTTAGCAGTTATGATTGGTTGCAACTTCTTGATCGAGCTGTTTCGTCTTCTGTTCGTATTGTGCATATTGGATGCCTATCTGTCAATCATTCTTCATCATCAATGTGAATTAGATGCCTACCTATCAATCGTTCTTCAACATCAAGGTGAGTTCATAGCCCCACGTTTTACATGTTTTACATATATTTTGGGGTGAGAACATGCTTGATACAAATTTAATTACGTGTTTGATTTAAACTCGTTACATGCTCATTTTCAACTCGTCTGCATACATGTTTACAAACGCATTTACATGGTTGATTACCTGTTTGGTTTATATGCTCATTTATACATCTCGCGAGGAGATACAATACTTGGTTTAAATTGTTGGGCGTGAACACTCGCTATAATTTGGTTATACACTCATATGTATATCTCACAGTGGGACACAATACTCAATTACTTATTTAGGGACGGAACACATTGCTTGTTTTTACATGGGTACAATTACTTTAAACTTCTATGTATTGGCTAAGTAACCGTTAACCCAGTAGATCTTTGGGAAGAGGCACCCAGTAGGTCTTTGGGAAGAGGCACCCAGTATATCTTTGGGAAGAGGCACCCAGTAGGTCTTTGGGAAGAGGCACCCAGTATATCTTTGGGAAGAGGCACCCAGTAGGTCTTTGGGAAGAGGCACCCAGTATATCTTTGGGAAGAGGCACCCACATGGTAACATGGTACAACATGAAACTGGGGTTAGGTTTCAGTGTCTGAATTAGAGTATGGGAATCATGGTTTTATAACTTTGAATAAAAGTGGAAATACTATTTTTGGTTATTTGTGATCCTACTTTGGACTCGTACATTTTGGGGACTATTGGGGATAGACATGGATCTTGCATATTTTACAGCTTAATTGATTTCTAAAAATGCAACATACATTGGATGGACATTGAAGGATTTAAAATGTCACACACATTATTTTATGGATATTGCTAGGAGACAGTAGTCATTAAAACGTTTTTATATACATGTAATGGATACAAGTCGGGCATATACATTTGTGGAACTAAAGTTTGTATTTACAGAAACCTTATGAACTCACCATCTTTATGTTGACTTTTTTAAGCATGTTTTTCTCAGGGAATTATATGCTCGGGATTTCTGAGTGCATTGGAGTCTCTACATTCAAGCTTTTCATTTGTGGATGCAATAAGGGACAAATGTATATTTAAATTCAAGATTTTGATTAAATCACGAGATTGTTTTACAAACGACACATTTAGAGGTCGTTCTTCTTGTATCTAGCTGCTTTTTGTGTTATTATGAAGTCGCACCCATTGGTTATGCCGCTGCGTTGTCATATTTTTGGGGGTATCCGTGTTACAGATTGGTATCAGAGCACTGGCTATAGAGAACTAGGGTTTTTTAAATTAACGTTGAAGTTTATTCATGCATGCCATAACATATATGTAATTGTTCCTGTTACCACTCAATAAACCCAACGACTATTTGTTTGATAACTTGAACAATAAAATATATAGTAGCATAACTAGCGTATATGTTATGTTTGTACCCAACGTTGATATGTAATATATGTGCGTGCTTAGTCTAGTTAAAGATGATTAATGTTTTGATTGTCGACTAAACCAACATGAAGTTGATAATTGTCGACTAAACCAACAGAAAACACATGATACCATGAATACTTGTTTATATGCTTGTTTCCTATCACAGATTGAACCAACAAGCATTGCTAAAGCTCTATCTGATTCATCCTGGGTGGAAGCAATGCAGGAAGAACTTCTGTAATTCAAACTTAAACAAGTTTAGATATTGGTGGATCTCCCTAATGGAAAGAAGGTCATTGGAACAAAATGGGTCTTGAGACACAAGAAAGATGAAAGAGGAATTATGATTAGGAACAAAGCAATGTTAGTTGCACAGGGTCATAGACAAGAAGAAGGTATTGATTATGAAGAAGTGTTTGCACCTGTGGCAAGATTTGAGGTAATAAGATTGTTTCTGGCCTATGCTTTACTTTCTTATATGGAACCATTGAGGAAGAAGTCTATGTTGCTCAACCACCAGGATTTAAAGATCCTGACCATCCAGACAAAGTTTACAAGGTGGTCAAGGCACTTTATAGGTTGCATCAAGCACCAAGAGCATGGTATGAACTTTGGCAATATTTTTGAGGAAATAGGTTAAAAGGGCAAGAATAGATCAGACATTATTTATCAAGAAGCAAAAAGGAGATATTTTGCTTGTACAAGTCTATGTAGATGACATTATTTTTGGCTTAACCAAATAAAGGAGTATGTTGGTTTTGAGAAGCTAATGAAAGATAAGTTTCAGATGAGTTCTATGGGAGAACTAACTTTCTTTCTAGGGTTATAAGTACAACAGAAGGAAGATGGAATATTTATCAGTCAGGACAAATATGTAGCTGAAATTTTGAAGAAATTCAACTACTCTGATGTGAAGACTGCTTCAACTCTTGTTGATTTGGAAAAACCTCTGGTCAAGGATGGAGATGCTGATGATGTTGATGTACATCTCTATAGATCTATGATTGGGCTGTGATGGTATCCTATTGATCTAGACAGTTATCATGTTTGTAGTATGTGCATGTGCTAGATTTCAAGTTACTCCTAAGACATTACATCTCTTAGCAGTCAAGAGGATTTTTAGATATTTGAAAGGCAAACCAACTTTAGGACTTTGGTATTCTAGAGATTCTCTATTTGAACTGGTTGCTTATACTGATAGTGGCTATGGCTGAAAACTCTACGATAGGAAAAGTATACAACTGGAGGTTGTCGTTTTTTGGGAAAACAGGTTGATTATCTTGCAGTGTAAAAAGCAAACTTGTGATTGCACTTTACAACTGAAGGCTAAATATGTGGGCTACTACTAGTTGCTGTGGACAAGTACTCTGGATTCAAAACCAATTACTGGATTATGGGTACAATTTCATGAACACTGTCATTAATATTGATAATAACAGTACTATCTACATTATTGAAAATCATGTTCAACATTCTAAAACAAAACATATAGAGATTAGGCATCATTTTATAAGAGATTGCAACACTAAAAAGTTAATACAAATGGTTAAAATTCATACTGATTTAAATGTTGCAGATCTTCTTACAAAAAGTTTTGATGCGAAGATTTTCAATACTTGGGTCTAAAGTATTGGAATGCTGAATCCTTAACTGTCTATATCTCTTTATGTTTTTGTAAAAGTTTTGTAAAGGATTAATACTGTTAGTTTTCTCAATTACTACAGCTAAAGTATACTTAAAACTGTTAGTTATACTTAAGACTGTTTGTTAAAATTGTTAGTCATGGTTAATGCTGTTAAGAAGAAAATATTTTGGAATTTGTATATTTGGCTATGAACTAACATTTGCAGGTAAAGCATGTTGAATACCTGATGTTGAATGCTTCACCTTTTTGAAGAAAGATAATGGTCTTGGTTCACAGTGTTTAACTTTTATTCATGGGTTATGCATAAATATGGATCCTCATGAATTCCCACATGTCTATCTAGTCTTTTCTAGTGTGCTTGTGATGAATAGAGGCATGTTGTTGCATAATTATTGAAGATAGAGTTAATGCTGTTCGACTTCAGTTAATACTGCTAGGCAGAAAATTACTACTGCCAGGCAAATGTTAATGCTGTTAAGATGACATGGGCACCAAAGTTGCAACTGTTTCAAATTCTTATCTCTTGAGGGGAGGTTCCTTATTTATACAACCAAAAAGCATGGATGAAAGGATGTGTTATATCATGAGTATGTTCAAAAGGGATCAAAACACATCTAGGCATATCAAAAGAGGTCGGGACACCAAGATACCTCAGTCTAGTGGTCCCCCTGACAAAGGTTGGTGATGAGGCTGTCCATAAGGAGTTGGGTGACAGAATGGAAAGGGCTGCCACTACTGCTTCTAGCTTAGAAGCAGAGCAGGACAGTGGTAACATCAAATAAGACCCAATCCATGGCAACACTTAATGAATCAACTCCTTAGGGAATTGGTTCAGGTAGTGGTCCTAGGTGCCAAGATACCATATTGGGGGATGTTAATGCTCAAACTAGGTTTGAGATTACATCTAAACAGTCCATTGATCCACCTCTCTCAAGAGGTTATACACTTGGAAGTAGGGTAGACAGTATGAAACTTATTGGAATTGATGGAATTTTATATAAAACTGTCATATAAAAACAGAAAGAGTGTCTTGGTAAGCCAAAAGAAATGAGAGATTTTATGAGCTTAAAAATAGAAAGAGAGATGTGTGTGTAAAAACAAAAATGAGTGATTATGTGAGCAAAAAGAATTGAGAGATAATGTGAGCATAAAAACAAAAGGAGAGTTTGTGTGAATCAAATTTGATGATGAAAGTTGCTTATTGGAATGAAAATTAAATGATTACTGGTGTATTCTTCTTAATGCTGCTCAGTTTCAACTTAATGTTGCTAAGCTTAAGTTAATGTTGTTAGGCTTAAATTAGTACTGCCCGTATTTGTTTCTGCTGTTAAGCGTATGTTAATGCTGCCAGTTCAAGTTTCTGTTGTTGAGGGTGATTCTATAAATACTTCGATTAAGGGTTTCATTTACTTCTTTATTCGATTTCACTTATTCAAACGCTCTCTAACCATAAACCCTAATTTAATTTTCATCTTTGATCATCAAATTCATCATTATGTCAAGCCCTAAGTTTGCTGAAACCCATAATGTGGTCGCATTCTTGGAAAAACCCGAAGAAAGTGATGGGTTTGTAAAGATAATTGATTTCCTGAAAGCAAGTTCGGTTTCATATGCTTTAACAGTCAATCCAGTCATCTACACATCTTGTATTGAACAATTTTGGGCAACTGCCAAGGTACAGACAGTTAATGGAGTGCGACAGTTACAAGCCCTAGTTGATAAGAAGAGGGTTATTGTTACGGAGTCAAGCATTAGGAGAGATCTTCACTTGGATGATGCAGAAGGTACTGATTGTCTTCCAACTGCTACTATCTTTGAAGAATTGGCACGTATGGGGTATGAAAAGCCTTCTCAAAAGCTTACTTTTTATAAAGCCTTTTTCTCTCCACAGTGGAAGTATTTCATTCATACTATTACTCAATGATTAAGTGCTAAATCCACTACATGGAATGAGTTTAGTAGTTCTATGGCTTCCTTGATCATATGCTTGGCAACTAATTAGAAGTTTAATCTGTCTAAGTATATCTTTGATGCAATGGTGACACACTTAGATGGAGGAGTCAAATTCTTGTTGTATCCACGTTTTTTTTGAGTTTTCATTAATCAACAAATGGGTAATATGTCAACTCACAAGAAGATTTTTGTTAATCCCTTTCAAACAAAGAAATTTTTTGCCAATATGAAGAGAGCTGGAAAGGATTTCTCTGGGAGAATAACACCTTTATTTGATACCATGATGGTTCAACCTGTTGAAGAAATGGGTGAGGATTTAGATCATCCAACTGATTCCACTCTAATACCCATTATTGATCAACCATCTTCATCTTCCTAACCCAAGAAGAAACAACCATCTAAGAAGGCTCAGAGACAGGAGGCAGAGGTTCCTCAAGATGAGGCAGAGCATGAGGAAAGTGTACCAACACCTTCCAATGATCCACAACCTAGTGGTGAGGATAGCTTGCAACTAACTGATTTGATGGTTTTATGTACCAAATTGCAAACACAGGTTCTTGATCTACAAAAAGCAAAGGATGCTCAAGCTAAGGAGATTGCTGCTTTGAAGAAGAGGATCCAGAGGTTAGAAAGGAGAAAAATGTCAAGACCTACAGGTTTGAAAAGACTCAGGAAAGTTGGTATGATTAGGAGAGTTGAGTCCTCTAAAGATCAGGAGAGTTTGGGTGCTCCTGAAGATGCATCCAAACAGGGGAGGAGTATTGAAGATATTGATGCTGATGTTGATGTTTCTTTGGTTGATGAAACTCAAGAGAGACAGGATGATGATTTAATGTTTGATACTATGACATTGCAACATTTTATACTGGAGTTTTGTGAATGAATGTGAGATTCCTGTGAAGCTATGAGTTGAAAGGAAAGGATTAACAGAGTACTAAGACCTTAGAAGTATTTTTTTCTTACTTGGTGAAGCAGTACTACTGTTTGTCGATGATAGTGTTGTTTCTTACAACTATATAATGAGGAAAATCACTTTGGCTTCAGACACTTAATACAGATAAAGCGCTAAGACCTAAAGTCTGATACAACTGCTGCTACAACAGCATACAACTACAAGACCTAAAAAAAAAGGGTGGTTGTTCACTGAGCCGAAGTGATGGTACAGCTGTTCCAAAAGAGATAAAACCTTCAAGATCCTAAAGATAAAGTAAAGGTATTATGATTAGAGCCTGAAGTTCCTTTACAGAGAAAATGATCAAATTGCTCCTTGATGAACAAATACAAGAGTATATTCAAGCTAATTGGATTGCTGAATTACTAGGAAGGCAAAGCTGCAAGGAAACAAGAAGAAGTAAGCCAACAAAGCATCTGATTGAGACCTGGTAAAATACACAAGTATTTAATTCATGTCTCTGGAGGCTATATAGACTGTTGGCTAGAAGACTCCAATCAAAGGACAAGAGAAGACATTACGATATCACAAAAAGCAAAACTGTTTATGAACTGATGAAAAAGAAAAAGCATTTGCTGCACTTAGAGCCACAAGAAAAGAGAAAAAGGGCTCATCCTACCAAGGCACAAAAGAGTACTCAAATATGTCTACTTATCTAAGCACATGGGTGGGATATACAAACTAAAAAACTAAAAGGAAAGATTTTTGATGTAAATTTAAAAGTTGGTTTGATACGGAAATGAAAGAGTCAATAACCTTTGTTACTATGGGTCTGAGGTACAGGAAACAAAGAAAAGTAAGGAAGAAGGTAGAGAGGAAACGAGCTTAAAGGTAGCATCAATAAGATGCTGGAAGAAAAAGAGCAGGGAAAGAACATCAGAATGAATCCTTAAGAAACAAAAAGTAGAGGAAAGAAAAGAGTCAGAGGAAGTTAAAATAAGAGATGACGTGAGCTAAAGAAACTTTGGTGATTAAAAAGGATGAATGATATATCAATGATGTTATACCACTTGCTACACGAATTGCCAGAGATTACATGATTATACTTCATCTAAGAGGGATGTTAGTACACTAGAGTTGATAAGAGCAATGGAATTTCCAAGAGAACGTACTTTCCTTCAATGATAAGTGATGCTACAAGGAATAATAGATAAGACTTTGGAAGCTCTTTGGAGGATAGTGAAGGCAAAGTATGGTGATACAAGGCCTGAAGATGAATTTGAAAGAGTATTGTATGGAGATTTGAGAGTTATGTTTGAACCAGACATAAAAAGTGATGTATGGAGAATGTTGCAAGGATACAGGGTGACTACTTGGAAGTTGATTATACATTGTTATTCTAGATGTAACGTTTTTAAGAATTGATCAATCTTCACATTTTCTAATGTTGGTTGAAAGAAGATACCCCCTTACACCAATTACCATCACCAATATGCTCAACAAGAAACTTCAAACTGATGCAACAAATGGTGATGTGTTTATCAATTTTGAAGCTTATGGTAAAGCATGCGAAAAGGAAAATTTAAAGGTTTTGAATGCATCTCCAGAAGTGGATGAAGACATTAAAGAAGAAACTAAAGATTCAAAATGATGAACATCAGTGACAGTTTGATTCAATTGTTTAGGTCTTAAAGACTTCCATGGTTCTTAGAAGTTACTGCTGCTCAGGTACATAATGGAATATATGGCTAAGAGGTTAGTACTGGTAGTATAAGTTACCACCCCACTGCTAGTTACTACTTTAGTATAGTTAGTAATGATAGGCACAAAAGTAACTGCTGTTATTAAGTTAAGACTAGCTCAGTGTTTGAAGACTAAAATATAAGGCAACAGTAGTTAGTGCTGTTAGTAGTAAAAGTTAAAACTGCTAGATGACGGGTTACTACTGCTAGTGTATATTAGTACTGTTATACTACTATAATCACTGCTTAAGATTTATAAGTGCTCTGGTGGAAAGATTACACTGTTTAAGAACCTTTCTACTTCTAAAAGGATAAATAACAGTTAAAGAGATAAAGATTGTTCTTAGAAACAAGAATACTTGTGAAGATAAGTGTTTGAGAATTATGTAGATACCGAATATAGGCGGTTCTTTCGGGGGGGGGGGGGGGGGGGTGGGGGGGGGGGGGGGGGGGGGGGGGGGGGGGGGTTTCATAATATCCTTCTTATTTTAGGATAGTGGTTGTTTGTAGGTTTTTTTTAGATATGTAGTTTTTTATTTTTATTTGGTTTGAGATTTAGTTTTATATATTGTAAGCAGAAAGAAATCATTAGTAGATTAAAAGGAGGATATAGAATTATTGATTTTTAAAAATAAAAAAATATTCACAGATAATAGTAAAAAAAAATCTACGACAGATCCAGAGATTAAGAGTCTTGTAAGCTTCAAGGTTGTAACCCTAGTACTAAGATAAAGTACTCGTATTATTTGATCTAATAATATTGAAGCGTTTTGTTACATCTTGTGTTCATTCATTCATATACACTTACTGTTCAATTGATAATACTTCTAGAGTATTAAAGAGTAGATTCAGCATACTCTTTGATATACACACAAAGTACCCCCCACCCCCCCCCCCCCACCCCCCCCCCCCCCCTCCCCCCCCCCCTCTACACAGTGTTATTTTGGATTTATCCAAGGTAACATACTCTTTACAAGGTAAGGAATCGATCTAGGTTTGGGATCAACAGAATCTTCGTATCTAGATCTTAGGAAGAAGTATCGCCTATGTCTTAAGAATGATATGCCGCCTCGAGATAAGTAATCATTGCACTAAATAAACAAACCAACATTCTTATAGGATTCTAAGGTAAAACAGTTTTCTTATATTTTGGCTCAGACCGCAATTCTTTATCTTCTGTTAAGTTGCTCGTGGTGTTTTAGTGTCTTATGTTGATTTTAGTCACACAAAACCCGTGCATCTTTCAAACTGAAAACTCCCCCTTATCCATTAATACTTTAGGCTTAACCATAGGTTTAGCATAGGTTTAACATAGAATAGAATTAACTTAGTTTAGATAACCAAAATATTAATAAATTAAAAGATTGTTTCTCGCTCTTAGTGATCGATACCCTACTTACCATGAAACTACCACTGATCGGGTACACTGCCCATTAAAGTGTTGTTTTTGGTTAAGTCGGCAATATATAAATTTAAAACTTGAAACCATAAAATTGCAACCACACAACGATACATTTGCTTGTGGAATCAGTATAAACACGTTATCCTTATTGAATTTAATGTTTTTTGAATCTATGATGCTTGTTATGTGTTTGATTGCTATGAATATGGAGTAGTCATTTATGTAACATCCGAGAATTTTCGGATTTTTAAGATAACTATTTTAGCCCTTTGACTTAGTCTGGCTAGAACTATAAGAACGACCAATCAAATAAAAAGAAAAAAAAAAAAAAAAAAAAATAAATAAATCACAGTTATTTCACGGTTTCGAACGCTTAAAGCAATTCGATGTGAAACGACATTCCTGACAACTTTTCAGTTTTGCTCGAGACCTGGAAACGAGCCAAAAAGGGCTAAAATAGCACCGCAAACATTTTCCGAACAATATACAACGCGGACACACAAAAACAATTAAATTTGTTTTTAATTATCAGTATTTATTTAATAAAAATATTAAATAAATTAGTCCTCATTTTAATTAAAAGCGTTGCGGATAACGCGAATACTCGAGTTGAAAATCCATTTTTATTTCGGACGAAACGAAACCGGTTCACAAAATGAATAACAGATATTTTATTAAATGTTATAAAATATTTAAAAACTATTATCAAGATAATTACTCGGTTGTTCATCATAAAAATGATTCGGAAACAATGACGCAAGTTTCGAGAGTTATATAGTCCGTTAAGTCACTCAAATGAGTCCCGAACCGCTTTTATCAAAAAGTATATGAAAAAGTTACATAATAAACCCTACACTATTTCAAATTGTCACTTTTAATAAAAAGTTTTAATATATATAAATATTTTATATACATCTTTTCTCATTTCCATCTATAAAACACACACACACCCACATCACTCTCTCTCCCTCCCATACATTCCGGCCACCGGCCGGCCACCGCCGCCGCCGTCGCGCCACCGCCGGAAAAGTTTTCCGGCGGGATTTTTCCGGCGAGTTCAAGAATGCTCCTCGTGAGCCGATCTATCCAACCCGGTATCTCACTCTCCTCCACGCGCCGTCTTCCCTCCCCATCCGGCAGCCACAGCAACAACGCCATCATCATCATTATCACGCCATCATCATCATTATCACGCCATCATCATCATCGGGTCATCACCGTCGTCACTACCAAGGTGCGTTCGGTGTATGGGTCTATTAACACCACAAGGGTGCGTTGGTTTTTCTGTCACCATAAAGGGTGCGTCGAGTTTGGGCACCACAGCCGCAAAGGGTTCGTTTGGTTTTGTTTATGGAATAGGGGCGTTTGGCCGTAGCATAGCATTAGGGTGCGTTTGGTTCGGGTCGGGCTGTGGGGCAGCCGGGTGTACGGGATGGGTATAGCAACCGGGGTATTCGTTTGGTTTGTTTGCGAATAATCGGGGTTTTGAACCGCACGGTAGCTGTGTGGTTTATAGAACAGCCGCAAGGGTGTGCGTCGGTATGGGGTTATACAATTGAGGGGGTGGATGCGCGTCGGGTGGCTTGCGGACAGTCGGGTAGGCAGCCAGGGGGTTGGGCTGTCGGGCTGGGTTTAGCAGCAAGGGGTGTATATCGGGTTTGGCTGTTGACAGCCGGGGAGGGATGTTGGGTTGGGTTTGTTATAAAAAAAAGGTTCGTGTATGGTTTTGCATTTTGCAATAACGAGCCACCGGGGGAGTGTTGGGATTCGGTGTCAGCCACCATACGAGGGTGCTTTGGTTTTAGGTTATAACCACTAGGGTTGTGTTATGTTTGGGTCTCGAAGCCGGACATCCACGGCGAAAGCCGGGTTTTGGGTTCGGATAGACCAAAGAAGGGTGCGGTCAGGTTGGGAGTTACACCAAGAGGGTTTTTGTTTAGGGGTGCGTGTGGTTGATGTATCACCACAAGGGCGTTTGGCTGCGACATAGCCCACAAGGGGCGTTTGGTTGTGGGTTTAACAGCCACGAGGGCTGTTTGGGACAAGGGTCCGTTTGGTTGGGTGTGTAACAGATTTGGGTCCATTTGGGTGGATTAGCAAGAATAGGTGCGTTTGGTTAGGCGATCAACATAGGGTGAGTTTGGTTGTATAATCTAACAAATACAAATGATATAAAGGTTTAATAAATATTAAAACCGGATATTTATAATGGTGGTTAAATCGGTTAAATAAATATGGTAATTATTATTTTGGTTTAGTTTAGATATATATAAAATATAGATATATATATAGAAATATATTTTAAACATGAGGATATTGCAAAACGTTTTATTTGAAAAGTGGAAAAACATTAAGTTTTACGAATATGGAAAACGTTGAGTTTTGAGTACGTGGGAAACGTATTGTAAACGGGAAAGTCATGACGAAATTTATATAAAGTTATATGTTTAACAATGATTTAATAAAGCTTATATTATTTTAGAAACGAATAAAGGGGACCAAGTTATATTTTAAAAGATACATTAACTTGTATTATACAATAACCCGACCAATGAACGAAAACTATACTTTTACATTGAGGCAACTGTTTTAGACACAATCTATCGAAGCAACGAAATATAATTTATAAAATATTATTTTATATTTTATAAGGGTTATAAACTGTTACAAACATCGGTTGTTTAATTCATAACGTTAAGACATTTGTCTACTTTTATTCAAAGTCTTTTTATTAACTAAATTGGTGTCAAACTAATTGGGTTAATTATTTACACCCACTTATTATATAATACTTGCAAAGTATTATATACTTTTCATAAATCTTTGGATTGATTGTCCTTGTGATATAATTCACGGTATGAAGTATATAATGGTTATTTTTCATATGTAATATATAAAGAATATATATTACCCACTTTGCGTATGCTTTCAATATATTTATTTAACCAACCACCAAACCATTACAACGAAAAATCTAAATCTTTATCAACGCGTCGCGTTGACATAACAATTCATCGGGAAACCCAAACACATTATCCTAGGCTAGTGGGACTTAGCCGTTAAGATTAGTTGCAACTTCTCTTGATCGAGTTGTTTCGTCTTCCGTTCGTATTGTGCATATTGGATGCCTATCTGTCAATCATGTCTTCACATCAAAAGTGAATTAGATGCCTACCTATTCAATCGTTCTTCAAACATCAAGGTGAAGTTCATAAGCGCCCACATTTACATGTTTTACATATATTTTGAGGGTGAGAACATGCCTTTGTTACAAATTCAATTACGTTTTGCTTTAAACTCGTTACTTCTGCATTTTTCGAACACGTTCGAATACATGTTTTTAACAAACGCATTTACATGGTAGATTTACCGTTTGGTTTTACATACTCATTTATATATCACGTGAGGAGATACAATACTTTGGTTAGTTTTTAAACGTAAACGCATGCAAATTTTTATGATATGGATTAGCTCCCGGTTGTAGGTTTACAAGTAATTCAATGCTGAGGGTGTCCTGGGCGGGGACATCCGGTGTAAGGCACACTTCAAGTAATTCAATGCTGAGGGTGTCCAGGTGGGGACATCCGGTGTAGGCACACGTCAAGTAATTCAGTGCTGAGGGTGTCCAGGTGGGGACATCCGTTGTAAGCACATGGCCATTGTTTATGTTAGCGACTTAGTTTCATGAACTTAAAGTAATGGTAATCATGGTTTTATACACATTTGAATAAAGTGGCAATACATATTTTTGGATATTTGTGATCCAACTTTGACACGTACATTTTGGGACTATTTGGGGATAGAAATGGTCTTGCATATTTTACAGCTAATTGATTTCTAAAAATCATACATACATTTTGGAATGACGTTTAAGGATTTAAATGGTCACACAATTATTTTATGATACTGTAGGGAGACAGTAGTCATTAAACGTTTTTATATGACACTGTAATGATACAGTGGGCAGATACACTTATTGAAACTAACGTTTGTATTTACAGAAACCTATGAACTCACCAACTTTATGTTGACCTTTTTAAGCATGTTTTTCTCAGGGAAATTATATGCTCGGATTTCTTGAAGTGCATTGGAGTCCATACATTCAAGCTTTTCATTGTGATGCAATTATGGGACAAAAGTATATTAAATTCAAGATTTTGATTAAATCAACGAGATTGTTTTACAAACGACACATTTAGAGGTCGTTCTCTTGTATCTAGCGCTGTGTATTATGAAGTAGCACCCCATGTGGTATTCCGCTGCATTGTTGTATTTTTGGGGGTGTTACAGATTGGTATCAGAGCACTGGCTATAGAGAACTAGGTTGCATATTTTACCCTAGACTATAGTCGTTTTCACAAACATTGCATCACAACAAACATTTTCAAAGTGCATACACGCTACTTGCTTATGTGCTTACGTTACGTGCTGCATTAAGTGCTTACGTGGCATACATATATATAATATATATATATATGCTTGCATTCCTTTCGCATATATCGTACGCTTATTTATATAAGAATTATTATATAAATACCAGAATATTTTTAAGACATTGTGGGTTGCACGATGGTCTCATTCTACTCGTCAGACATTGTGAGTTATACAATGGTCTCATCTTGCTTCTTAGACATTGTGAGTTATACAATGGTCTCATCTTGCTTCTTAGACATTGTGAGTTATACAATGGTCTCATCTTGCTTCTTAGACATTGTGAGTTATACAATGGTCTCATCTTACTTCTTAGACATTGTGAGTTGCACAATGGTTTCATTTCGTCCTCGGGCGTTGTAAGTTAAACAATGGTCTCTAAGGATATTAATTTTCTTCATAGCTTTATACTATATTGTATTACACGAAGACCGTTATAATTTTTGGTTACATGGGATTATGTATAAATCTAAGTATTACGAGTCTTGTATAGGCGGGACTTGTAATAGGAGGATTTATATGATAATTGCTATGTTGACTGGTTCATCGAGACTTTTACCTGGGTTACTCTAACCAAGGTACTCATTTACTATCTTGAACTCTATGTGGATCTCGCCTGGCAGTTTTACTCCCAGCTTCCAAAGACGAGTTTGGAACACTCGTCCCATACTCATTAGAGCACATGCATCGTCATGTCATCCATCAACTTGAAGGTTATGTGGGTACGCGTATTGCACCGGGAATTATTAAGTAGGAGGATTTATGATCTGTTTATTTGAAAGGATTGGGACGCCTCTTCAGTTAAATAAATAAACCATAAATCACCGAACCATAAGTTTATCAATTGATTATTTACATAAATTAGGACGCTTCTTTATGCAAATAATGAATTATAAATGAGTGGGCTTAATGGTATCTGATATGACACGAGTATGAACCTAAATTCGAAAATCGCCAGAATCTGTTGAAAAGGGTCTAGAAACACAATCGTGTTCTACCACTCGACAGAATCGTAAGGCCTCACTTGGAACTACCTTACCTCATTCTTGAGTTATTACTCTTGCCGTTGCTAATCCTCGCAATCATGAACTGTTAGTGGAACTAACAGACTCGTTACACAATTGAACTACTGGAGCTGATTCATCGAACTAACGACTGAGTACCATAATCCGCCGATTATCGCATAAGCTCTCTCGCGAGCTCCTCTCATTTATTGAACGTTATTATGGGGATATTGTTTCTCGGAGGGTCCTCACCCTCTGCATCCCATAATCGTTTGTTATAGTTATCGTCGTTATGGGTGCTGTTGTTGGGTCCTGGAGTGGTCCCAGATCGTACAAACTTTATCGACTAAGTGATGAAACCCACCTTAAACAAGATAAGCATATGTCGATATAGTATTCCGTTGAATTACTCATTGCAGACGAATAATACACCAATATAAGTCAGGATACTAATTAGTACTGCCAAGTAAGTTGAGTACTTACATCCATAAGCCACGTTGGTGTGAATCATCAAACATTGCAGATAGCAGAAACGAGACTCTGCCTTGAGACATTTATGACTTTATATAGACATAACCACGCGACTACACTTTCTCCATTGATGTGTTCACTATTAAGAGGCTTTCTTCATAAAGCGTTTATACCAATTATAAACCTTGAAACGATGTTTCCCTAAGATACCTATTCTAATGGATTGGATATCCTGGTCAACCTAGCCGAAATTTAGGTATATTAAGAGGTGTCGAAACACCAGATATTGCTGAATAAAGTTATCAGCGTCATGTTCAACTGGTTTAGTAAATCCTTAATCTTTCTTAGACACACTAAGAGCGATAACACAAATTTAAAATCTCGGGACAGAATTTCCTTTAAAGGGGTAGGTACTGTAACATCCGAGAATTTTCGGATTTATAAGATAACGATTTTACCCTTTGACTTTTAGGTCTGGCTTGACTTACAAGAACAACCATCTAAATCGCGTTTTCACGTCTCGGACCCTAAAGCAATTCGATGTAAAACGAAATTCCTGACAACTTTTCAGTTTTGCCCGAGACCTGGAAACGAGCCGAAAAGGGCTAAAACAGCACCGCAAACATTTTTCGAACAATATACAACGCGGACACACAAAAACAATTAAATTTGTTTTTAATTATATATTATTTAATAAAAATATTAAATAAATTAGTCATCATTTTAAAATTAACAGCGTTGCGGATCACCGAATACATCTAGTTGAAATCCTATTTTATTTCGACAAGAACGAAACCAGTTCACTAAAATGAAAACAGTGATTTTATTAAATGTTAAAAATATATATGAAACATTTATCAAGTAAATACACCATTTTTATCAGAAAAATGATCTCGAAAACAATTCGCAAGTTTCAAGAGTTGAATCGCCCGTTAAGAAGGGTCCTCAAATGATTCCCTAACCGCTATCTATCAAAAAGTTCATTAAAAAGTACTCAATATACCCAATACATTAATACATCTTCTAATTCATTTTATAAATTTTATATATAAACAAAAATTTTTTTAACATTTTACTTCATTTCCATCTCACATATATACACACACACTCTTACTAATTTCTCTCCCCCACCTCCTCCCATGTCCGGCCGCCCCACCGCCGGTCAGCCACCACCCTCTCCGGCCAACCACCGCCGGAAAACTTTTCCGGCGGGATTTTTCCGGCGACTCCAAGAATGCTCCTCGTGAGCCGATCTATCCAACCCGATACCTCACTCTCCTCCACGCGCCGTCTTCCCTCCCCATCCGGCAGGCACAGCAACAACGCCATCATCATCATCGGGTCATCACCGTCGTCACTACTAAGGTGCGTTCGGTGTATGGGTCTATTAACACCACAAGGGTGCGGGTGGATTGTAACAACAATAAAGGGTGCGTTTTGGTTTGTGTACCACCACCAACAGGGTGCGTTTTGGGCTGTCACGAACCAACCGGGTGCATTGGGTTTGGTATATCAAAAACAGCCCGAGGGGCGTGTTTGGTTTTATTTATAAAAAGGGGTGCGGTTGGTTTGGTTTTGCACCGGTAGAGGCGCGTTTGGCTCGGGGTTTTGAACCGCAGCGGGTGCGTGTGGTTTATAACAGCCGGGGACTAGCCGAGGGGAGGGGGAGAGGGGTGTTCGTTGGGTTGCACAGCCACGGGGGCGAGGGGGGAGTTGGTTTGTGTTGGCTGTCAAACAACGGGACAGCCGGGGGCGGAGGGATTGTCGCGTTGGGTTGTGGGTTCACAGCCGCAAGAGTGCGTTTAGTTTGTATCACAACAGCCGGGGGGTGTTTGTTTGTTGGTCCGGGTTGGGATGGCTGTGGGACAGCCGGGGGGCAAGGGTTGTCGGGTTGGGCTGTCGAAACAGTCGGGCTATGCGTTGGGTTGCGGGTCCACAGCCACGGGGGTGTGTGCGTCGAGTGGGGGTGTGCGTCGGGTGGCTGCAGGGGCAGTCGGGGCAGCCGAGGGTGAGTCGGGGTCGGGTTAAACCCGACAAGGGTGTGTTTGGTTTAAGCGTTATAGCAAGATTTGAGGTGTTATGTTGCGGGTTAACAGATTTGGGATGTTTGGGTTAACACAGCCAAAGGGGTGTTTGTTTTTGGGGTTGACAGCCAAACGGGGGTGTTTGGTTTGGCAGTTTTGCCAAACGGGGGTGTTTGGTTTGGCAGTTTTGCCAAACGGGGGTGTTTGGTTTGGCAGTTTATGACATTTGGCTTGGTAGAAAAGAACATAGGGCGTGTTTGGTTTATTTACACAATGAGGTATGGCTTTGGGGGTAGCAGGGATTGACAAAGGGTGGCTGTTTGGCTTCCGTGAAAGCAGTTAGGGTACGTTTGGTTAGTAATGATCAACAAGGGTTCGTTTGATATATATAACTCCAACCAATAAAAATATACAAAAATTTGATATAAATATTATAATCGGACCGGTGGTTAATTGGTTAAATAAATGTGACTAATTATTATTTTTTCGGTACAATATTATTTAGAACTGGGGACGAATATAAATACTATATTGTAAACAAAGTTACAATAAAGGAAACAATGTTTATTAAACGATAATTAATAAACACCATTGGATTGTTAAAATGATTTCTATTAAATTAAATTGGGAAAGTGGATTTGCAACAAAGTCGTTCGACTTGGGATCGTTTTATAAACGGAAAGGTCATGGCGAAAATTTTATAGATTTTCTATAAAATAGTAGTTCGAGATTTTGAAAAGTTAGATTTTGGTTTATAAAATATAACAAATTATATTTTTACGGACGTTTTGATATAAAACGGGACTTTTAACTCCCAATAACGAAGAAACTGGAGTGAAATCGAAATATACACTTTAGTAGAAAAATAGGTTATTTTTAATATATATTAAATCTGACAGATTAATTAATTAAATGATTTGAGCACTTTCGAGTCCGTTTCAGCCTTCCGGCGAAACACGAAAGTTGTTCGTAATGACGTTTTACTTTGCCGCGAGGCTTATCAGTTTTAAAACTTGAGATATAGCGGGTCAAAACTAAAGGTCAACGTAAAAGTCAACGGATATTTTAATTAATATTAATACATTATGAGTACGATTTTGAGTGATAAAATAAGGTCGGTTAATATATTATTTCAATTAATTATTTTAAGAACATTGTTCGGTCCTAAAAACGAAGAGTCTAAAAATAGTAACTTTCTGTAAATATTCGAGATAAGTTATGATTGGACGGAAAATAGTAGATATATATAAAATATACTAAGGGTTAGGGTTTAAAGACGCGCAAGTGGATTTCTCATCACATGTATATATGTATGTATACATATTAAAATATGTATGATTTCGTCGTTACGATGTACGCATCGTTGATCGTATTTAATACGTGTATTATAATAGAGCGACATAATTATAGGTCGTGGCCGAGATCGTTGCAGATTCGGTTGTGATTTATTTGGATTATTTGATCGTGGTCTTTGATCAAGGTGAGTTTCATAGCCCCACGTTTTACATGTTTTACATATATTTTTGGGGTGAGAACATGTTTGTTACAAATTCAATTACGTGTTTGATTTAAACTCGTTACGTGCTCATTTACAACTCGTTTGCATACATGTTTACAAACACATTTACATGGTTGATTACCTGTTTGGTTTACATACTCATTCATATATCTCGTGAGGAGATACAATACCTGGTTTAGTTTTTAAACGTAAACGCATGCTATATTTTATGATATGGATTAGCTCCGTTGGATTAGCTCCCGGTCGTTGTTACAATGTAATTAATGTGAGGGTGTCCAGGTGGGGACTATCGGTGTAGGAACACGTCAAGTAAACTAATGCGAGGGTGTCCAGGTGGGGACATCCGGTGTAGGCACACGTCAAGTAATTCAATGCTGAGGGTGTCCTGGTGGGGACATCCGGTTGTAGGCACAGTAAATGTAATTCAGTGATGAGGGTGTCCACAAGTGGGGGTCATCCGTTGTAAGCACATGGCCATTGTTTATGTAGCGACTATGTTTTCATGACTTTGTAGTAATGGTAATCATGGTTTTATACACACTTGAAGACAGTGGAAATCATATTGGTTGTTTGTGATCCATACAAAAAAAATTGACACGTACATTTTGGGGATATTTGGGGATAGAAATGGTTTTGAATATTTTACGATAATTGATTCTAAAAATAATACATTCCATTTTGGTTGGACATTTACTGGATTTAAGTGGTCAAAAAAATTATTTTTATTTTTACTGTAGGAAGACAGTAGTCACTAACGTTTTTATATGACATGTAGTGATACAGGTGTGGCTTATAATTTATTGGAAATTACGTTTGTATTTACAGAAAACCTGTGAACTCACCAACTTTTTGTTGACCTTTTTAGCTTGTTTTCTCAGGGGAAATTATATGCTTCGGATTTTCTTGAAGTGCATTGGTGTCTATACATTCAAGCTTTTCATATGTGATGCAATTAGGGACAATGTATATTTAAAATCAAGATTTGATTAAATCTACCGAGATTGTTTTACTAACGACACATTTAGAGGTCGTTCTTCTTGTACTCTACGCGCTGTGTATTATGAAGGTAGCACCCCATGTGGTATTCATGCTGCATTGTTGTAATTTTGGGGGTGTTCTGATTGGTATCAGAGCACTGGCATTTAAGTAGATACTAAGTTGCATATTTTACCCTAGACTATAGTCGTTTTCACAAACATTGCATCACAACAAACATTTTCAAAGTGCATACACGCTACTTGCTTATGTGCTTACGTTACGTGCTGCATTAAGTGCTTACGTGGCATACATATATATAATATATATATATGCTTGCATTCCTTTCGCGTATGTCGTACGCTTATTTATATAAGAATTATTATATAAATACCAGAATATTTTTAAGACATTGTGAGTTATACAATGGTCTCATCTTACTCGTCAGACATTGTGAGTTATACAATGGTCTCATCTTACTCGTCAGACATTGTGAGTTATACAATGGTCTCATCTTACTCGTCAGACATTGTGAGTTATACAATGGTCTCATCTTACTCGTCAGACATTGTGAGTTATACAATGGTCTCATCTTACTCGTCAGACATTGTGAGTTATACAATGGTCTCATCTTGCTTCTTAGACATTGTGAGTTGCACAATGGTCTCATTTCGTCATCGGGCATTGTAATGTTTACTAATGGTCTCTAAAAAATAAAAAATAAAAAAAAAAAAAAAAAATAAAAATAAAAAAAAAAAATTAAAAAAAAAAAAAAAAAAAAAAAAAAAAAAAAAAAAAAAAACAAAAATGGACATTAATCGTTCTTCATTAGCTTTATTCTATATTGTATTACCGAAGGACTGTTATAATTTTTGGTTACATGGGATTATGTATAAATCTAAGTATTACAAGTCTTGTATAGGCGGGACTTGTAATAGGAGAATTTATATGATAATTGCTATGTTGACTGGTTCATCGAGACTTTTACCTGGTTTACTCTAACCAGTGTACTCATTACCTATCTTGAACTCTATGTGGATCTCGCCTGGCAGTTTTACTTCCAGCTTCCAAAGACGAGTTTGGAACACTCGTCCCATAACTGATTTTAGACATGCATCGTTTATGTCACATCACCTTGAAAGTATGTGGGTCGCGTATTGCATCGGGAATTTAAAGTAGCATGATTTATATTATATTTATTGAAAGCTTATATCTTTCAAGCTCAACAGTTAAGGTATCATTGACACTCTTATTTTCCAGATTGGTCTTGGTACAATTAGCTACTTGGGTTTTAAGCTGTTCAATCACAGATAATATCAAATCATCTTTTTGTGCAGAGGAGTTAGAATTCTGAACAATTACTTGTTGTGATTCAATCACATACTGAAAATAAGGAATGATATTGCTATCACTGGTTATTTCAGTCTCTAAATGATTCACAACATTCGACTGTTGAGAAGAAGGCATCACCTGCACAGCTTGATGTGCCACATTGTTATTCATATTATCATGATTGTCTACCTCAGCAAGAGAATCTGAACCATAATGAGATAAATTCACCATGAGAGCAACTTTGGCAGAGTTGAGTTCGTCACAATCAGAGTCATATGCATCCAAATCATCAGCTTGATAAGCAGCATTATGAGTAATGACAGTCTGTGTGCTTTGACCTTCAGGAATATCTGGATCTGCCAAAAAAGCTAGTTCCTCCTCATTTAGAATTTGACCATGTGCTTGAGCTTGTACCAGCAACACTTTCTCCTTAAACCATGAATCATCCCTTTTTCTCTTTGGTTTGGTGCACTGTCTGGACATGTGGCCTTCCCCTTTGCAGTTATAGCAAATAACCGTCCTCTGTTTTCCAGAATTGCTTCCACTTGCTCCTGGAGTGTAAGTCCTTGAAGTACCCGCAGCAAAAGAAGTTTGTCTCCCCTGAATTGGTTGTAGTGTAACTCTTCCATTATTGATGGTAGCTTGTTGCCTAGGGTTAGACGAGTTTCTCAGCTGATTATTGGTAGTGGGATAACGGGAGGTGACAACTGCAGTCAAAAACGACATCATGTGATTGATGGCATCAATGGGATCATCACCTTTCTGGAACACTGGAACAATTAGACCGGAGTCTTGTTGGGAAAATTCAGATTGTTGGTTAATTTGGGGAGGATATTCCAATTGAGGGATGGATGATGATGGAGAATAAACGTTGTGGTGAATTGATGATTGAAAATCATTGGATGGATAAGTTACTGAAAGAGGTGTTGATGATTGATGAGTTGAGTATTGTTGAGACTGATAAGGTGAACCATACTGTGGAGATGGATATGTTGAAGCTGGTGGTTGAAGTTGAGTGTTTTGGTAAGTGTGTTGATGAGTTTGATAAGGTGACTGTGTTATTTGGTGAGATGCAACTAAAGCAAGAGGATCGGAGTTACGTTCATGCATCAAACGAACTTCATTTGCATGTCGTTCATGTTGTTCCAAGTAAGCATGAAGCTGATCAACATTGGTAGTATGCAAGTCTTTGACCAACTTAACATCAGTAACAAATGTAACATCTGAGAATTTTCGGATTTTTAAGATAACTATTTTATCCCCCCACTCCATGCACTTCTTAGGTCTGGCTTTGACCCCACTTACCCCCCAAGAAACCATCCTAAATACGTTTTCACCAGGCTCGGCACCCCTAAATCACCATCGATGTGACACGACAATCCTGACAAACTTTCAGTTTTGCCGTGAGACCTGGAAACCGAGCGAAAAGGCTAAAACAAGCACGCAAACATTTTAACGGAACAACATACAACGCGACACACAAAACATACAATGTGTTTTTAATTATCAGTATTCATGTACTAAAAATATTAAATACAATAGCCATCGTTCTTAATTAAAAGCGTTGGCGGATAACGCGAATACTCCGAGTTGAAATCATTTTTATTTCGGAACGAACGGAAACCGGTTCACAAACATTGAACACATAAATTTTATTAAATATTAACTATAATAAATCTTTTATTGAAAATTCATCAAGTGGTTTTCTAAAATACTCATTTTTATCAGAAAAGGATTCGGAAACAAGGGCGCAAGTTTCAAGCGTTGATCATCGTTAAGTCGCTCCACATGTCAAATGAGTCCCGAACCGCTTTCTATCAAAAGTTCATTAAAAAGTTACACAATAGACCCTAGACTATTATACATCTTCTAATTCATTTTATAAATTTTATATATAAACAAAATTTTTTACATTTTACTTCATTTCCATCCCACATATATACACACACACTCTTACTAATTTCTCTCCCCCACCTCCTCCCATGTCCGGCCGCCCCACCGCCGGTCAGCCACCACCCTCTCCGGCCAACCACCGCCGGAAAACTTTTCCGGCGGGATTTTTCCGGCGACTCCAAGAATGCTCCTCGTGAGCCGATCTATCCAACCCGATACCTCACTCTCCTCCACGCGCCGTCTTCCCTCCCCATCCGGCAGGCACAGCAACAACGCCATCATCATCATCGGGTCATCACCGTCGTCACTACTAAGGTGCGTTCGGTGTATGGGTCTATTAACACCACAAGGGTGCGGGTGGATTGTAACAACAATAAAGGGTGCGTTTTGGTTTGTGTACCACCACCAACAGGGTGCGTTTTGGGCTGTCACGAACCAACCGGGTGCATTGGGTTTGGTATATCAAAAACAGCCCGAGGGGCGTGTTTGGTTTTATTTATAAAAAGGGGTGCGGTTGGTTTGGTTTTGCACCGGTAGAGGCGCGTTTGGCTCGGGGTTTTGAACCGCAGCGGGTGCGTGTGGTTTATAACAGCCGGGGACTAGCCGAGGGGAGGGGGAGAGGGGTGTTCGTTGGGTTGCACAGCCACGGGGGCGAGGGGGGAGTTGGTTTGTGTTGGCTGTCAAACAACGGGACAGCCGGGGGCGGAGGGATTGTCGCGTTGGGTTGTGGGTTCACAGCCGCAAGAGTGCGTTTAGTTTGTATCACAACAGCCGGGGGGTGTTTGTTTGTTGGTCCGGGTTGGGATGGCTGTGGGACAGCCGGGGGGCAAGGGTTGTCGGGTTGGGCTGTCGAAACAGTCGGGCTATGCGTTGGGTTGCGGGTCCACAGCCACGGGGGTGTGTGCGTCGAGTGGGGGTGTGCGTCGGGTGGCTGCAGGGGCAGTCGGGGCAGCCGAGGGTGAGTCGGGGTCGGGTTAAACCCGACAAGGGTGTGTTTGGTTTAAGCGTTATAGCAAGATTTGAGGTGTTATGTTGCGGGTTAACAGATTTGGGATGTTTGGGTTAACACAGCCAAAGGGGTGTTTGTTTTTGGGGTTGACAGCCAAACGGGGGTGTTTGGTTTGGCAGTTTTGCCAAACGGGGGTGTTTGGTTTGGTTTTTTTTTTTAATAATTTTTTGGCAGTTTATGACATTTGGCTTGGTAGAAAAGAACATAGGGCGTGTTTGGTTTATTTACACAATGAGGGTGCGTTTGGGGTAGCAGGATTGACACAAGGGTGCGTTTGGCTTCCGTGAAAGCAGTTAGGGTACGTTTGGTTAGTAATGATCAACAAGGGTTCGTTTGATATATATAACTCCAACCAATAAAAATATACAAAAATTTGATATAAATATTATAATCGGACCGGTGGTTAATTGGTTAAATAAATGTGACTAATTATTATTTTCGGATACATTATATTAGACTGGGGACGAATATAAAATACTATGATTCGTAACGAAGTTACAATATGGAAACAATGTTTATTAAACGATAATTAATAAACACCATTGGATTGTTAAAATGATTTCTATTAAATTAAATTGGGAAAGTGGATTTGCAACAAAGTCGTTCGACTTGGGATCGTTTTATAAACGGAAAGGTCATGGCGAAAATTTTATAGATTTCTATATATAGTAATGTTTTCAAAGACTGCTTATCATTTAGAAACCGATAAAGGGGACCAAGAGTATATTTTAAAGGATACATTAACTTGTATTATACAATAACCCGACCAATGAACGAAAAACTATACTTTTACATTGAGATAACCATTTTAGACGCGACCTGTCGAGGAAACGAAATATAAGTTTATAAAATATTATTTTATATTTTATAATCTTCAGCTAGAAGGTAACACCATAACTATGTAAAGTTTTTACATCAAATTTCGTGGTTAAAATTTATAACTTTAAAGACTTGTGTCAACAAGACTTCTAATATTAAATGAGCTGTCGAAATAATTGGTTAATTATTTACTCTCACTTTTTATACTTGCAAAGTATTATACAGTTCACATTAATCCTTGAATTGTCTGTCTTTATTATATAATTCACGGTAAGAATTATATAAGGGATATTTTTCATATGTAATATATAAAGAATATATATTACACACTTTGCCGATACATATTTCAATCTATTATAAATTAACCAACCAACCAAAGTATTACAACTGTTAATATAACTCTTTTATATCAACGTGACGCTTTGATGTAACCAATTCATCGGGAACCAAACACATTATCCTAGGCTAGTGAGACTTACAGTTAAGATTTGTTTGCAGGCAACTTCTTGAACGAGCTTTTCGTCTTTCCGTTCTTATTGTGCATATTGGATGCCTATCAGTAATCATTCATCATCATGACAATGTGGAAATTAGATGCCTACCAATCAAATCGTTCTTTCAACATCAAGGTGAAGTTCATAGCCCCACATTTATACATGTTTTACATAAAATTTAGGGGTGAGAACATGCTTGTTTACAAATTCAATTACGTGTTGATTTAAACTCGTACGATGCTCATTTTCAACTCTCTGCATACATGTTTACAAACGCATTTACATGGTTTGATGTACCTGTTTGGTATTATCATACGTCATTTAATATAACTCGTGAGGAGATTCAATACTTGATTAAGTTTTTAAACTTAAACGCAAGCTATATTTTTAATGATATCGATTAGCTCCGGTTGAAGGTTACAATAATTCAATGCTGAGGTTGTCCGGGTGGGGACAAATCCCTGCGGGATAATTTTTCATTAATGCCCGGGTGTTCTTGGAGGGAACACCCATGGTGGGTACATATTGTTTTTCATTAACGCCCGGGTGTTCTTGGAGGGAACACCTACGATGGGTACACTTTTACTATGCCTTGAATAAAGTGGCATACATACAAGTCTACGTCACAGTTCATGAACTTAGAGTAATGGTAATCATGGTTTTATACACATTTGAATAAAGTGGAAATACATATTTTTGGATATTTGTGATCCAACTTTGACACGTACATTTTGGGACTATTTGGGGATAGAAATGGTCTTGCATATTTTACAGCTAATTGATTTCTAAAAATCATACATACATTTTGGAAGGACATTTAAGGATTTAAATGGTCACACAATTATTTTATGATACTGTAGGGAGACAGTAGTCATTAAACGTTTTTATATGACACTGTAATGATACAGTGGGCAGATACATTTAGTGGAACTAACGTTTGTATTTACAGAAACCTATGAACTCACCAACTTTATGTTGACCTTTTTAAGCATGTTTTTCTCAGGGAAATTATATGCTCGGATTTCTTGAAGTGCATTGGAGTCTATACATTCAAGCTTTTCATTGTGATGCAATTATGCGACAAATGTATATTAAATTTAAGATTTTAATTAAATCAACGAGATTGTTTTACAAATGACACATTTAGAGGTCGTTCTCTTGTATCTAGCGCTGTGTATTATGAAGTAGCACCCCATGTGGTATTCCGCTGCATTGTTATATTTTTGGGGGTGTTACATTATCTATACATGTAATGCAAATATGTTTTGAGTTTGACTTAAATCATATCATATCTGTGACATTGTCATATTATTCATACAAATTAACGAAAGTGTGGTGGGTTCATAACCCACAGGTCTCAGGATCATATCCTGGCTTATAATATGCTCATTTGTTTGTATACATGCTTGATGTTGTGCCATGCATAAGTGAGAGAAATCTTAATTGTGTGCAAGGTAAAACACATAATAAAAAGACTAATGGTTTAGCCAATATGATTGTATGTTGCCCTACTTAGAACTAGTGTCAATAAATAATGAATAGCTACTTTATCATATTTACTAAATGATTTAGCCAATATGATTGTGTCTTCTTGTAAAGACATTTATAAGAAGTATGTAATTAACTTGAAAATACTGTTGAAGCCAGTAGTCGGCGTTCAATAATACCTTATTTTAATATGTTTATTTCTTCTTATAAAGACATAAACATCAGGTCCTTGAACCGTTCAAAGACTTATAAAGTAAGCAATTGACTTGTCATGTCTCCTTGTCACGACATGTACATGAAGTCATTGAAATGTTCAAAGACTTATATTGTAAAGTTAGTGATTAACGTGTTATGTCTTTTTGTTAAGACATGTAGATAGAAATCGAGAAAAGACTCGGTCACTTTCAACATTGTAATATCGTAGCTCGTAGTCAATCGGTGTGTAAAAGTAAGCTAGTCGGGTCAACATAAGGAGACCTTATGTTGACCACGCCCCAATCTTTTATAAATACCCCTCTCCTTCCTATAGAGGGGGTGTTGGTCATTTAGATAATCTAATATTACATGGGTTTTTTAGGTAAAGGGTTACCCCGATAAAGTATATTAATCACAAAATCGTTTAAGTACAATGGAATGTGGCTGAAATACCATATTAACCTCAAGCACAAGCTTGAACTACCACTAACTCAAATGGGACATGCCCCAAATGAAATACACAAATAAACTAAGATACGTCCCAATTCTCCTTTGCAAACTTCCAAGCCGAAAGCTCAAATAGCCACACATAAGAAATACACATCATAAAACGATCAGCAAACATAAAGCCTAAAGGATCTAGGCATCTTCCAACGATCAAGCAAACTGATCACATTAGCCGAGTTCTTGAATTTAAACGATAAGAGCTTGAGGCGAACTGTTACCATGATTACATCTCTTAACTCTTCTGAGTACGCTTAACATTCTTAAACAAACGATTATTACGTTCCAGCCACACAAAATAAGAGGAGGCAGCCAAAAGAAGTTTACCAAAAATGCTTCTAACTGTTCTCTTGTTTGCCATAGGCTGAAGATGATCAACAATATCATAAAGAATTGGTGGCACTAACTCCATATTAGCAAGATGACGCACCAACTTCCAAACCTTGGATGAATAGGGACACTCAAAAAATAAATGAGCATGAGAATCACTTTGAGTGTTATAAAGAGAGCACTGAAGCAGGTTCAAGTCGGTATTAATACCAACATCCCATTGCCTCAGCTTATCCTGGGTCTTAAGACTATTCCGCATTACCAACCATAAATGAAACGAATGACGAGGAACTAAATGGGGAAACCACACAGTTCTAAACCAATTGACTTCATTACCACGAGGTCTAAATGCCTCCCAAGCACGGCTAACAGAAAACTCAGAAAATACACCATTAATGTCTCTCCAACGAATGCAATATACAATATTTTCATCAAGATTAGGGGCTGGAATGAGGTTCAATATTGGAGCTTTGGCAATCCAAGCTTGGGGCCACGTCCAAGCGTTATTAAGCATGTATACTAAGAGGTGTAGAACACCAGATATTGCTGAATAAAGTTATCAGCGTCATGTTCAACTGGTTAGAAATTTAAGTCTTTTACTTAGGACACATAAGCGGATAAACACAAATTTAATCTCGGGACGTGATTTCTTTAGGGGGTAGCAGTACTATAAATCTGAGAATTTTCGGCATTTTTTAGATATAAGTATACCTTTGACTTTTAGGTCTGGATTGACTTATAAGAACGATCATCTATATCACGTATCCCGACTCGGACTCTAAAGCAATTTGATGTGAAACGACATTCCTGACAACTTTTTCAAGTTTCGCCGAGACCTGGAAACGAGCCCAAAAGGGGCTAAAAACAGCACCCGCACACATTTTTCGAACATATACAGCGGACACACAAAAACAATTAAATTTGTTTTTATTCTCAGTTTTTTTAATAAACATATTAAATAAATTGAGTCATCATTTTAATTAAACAGCGTTGCGGATAACGCAGGAATAATCGAGTTGAATCCATTTTATTTCGGAAAGACGAAACCAGTTCACAAAATGATAACAGATATTTTATTAAATGTGATCAAAATTATTGATGAAACATTAACAAGGAAATTACTCCATTTTTATCAGAAAAATGATTCGGAAAACAATGGCGCAAGTTTCAAGAGTTGAATCGTCCGTTAAGTCGCTCAAATGAGTCCCGAACCGCTTTCTATCAAAAGTTCATTAAAAAGTTACACAATAGACCCTAGACTATTATACATCTTCTAATTCATTTTATAAATTTTATATATAAACAAAATTTTTTACATTTTACTTCATTTCCATCCCACATATATACACACACACTTTACTAATTTCTCTTCCCCACCTCCTCCATGTCCGGCCACGCCCACCGCGGTCAGCCACACCCTCTTCGGCCAACCACCGCCGGGAAAATCTTTTCCGGCGGGATTTTTCGGAGACTCACGAATTGCTCTCGTGAGCCGATCTATCCAACCCGATACCTCACTCTCCTCCACGCGCCGTCTTCCCTCCCCATCCGGCAGGCACAGCAACAACGCCATCATCATCATCGGGTCATCACCGTCGTCACTACTAAGGTGCGTTCGGTGTATGGGTCTATTAACACCACAAGGGTGCGGGTGGATTGTAACAACAATAAAGGGTGCGTTTTGGTTTGTGTACCACCACCAACAGGGTGCGTTTTGGGCTGTCACGAACCAACCGGGTGCATTGGGTTTGGTATATCAAAAACAGCCCGAGGGGCGTGTTTGGTTTTATTTATAAAAAGGGGTGCGGTTGGTTTGGTTTTGCACCGGTAGAGGCGCGTTTGGCTCGGGGTTTTGAACCGCAGCGGGTGCGTGTGGTTTATAACAGCCGGGGACTAGCCGAGGGGAGGGGGAGAGGGGTGTTCGTTGGGTTGCACAGCCACGGGGGCGAGGGGGAGTTGGTTTGTGTTGGCTGTCAAACAACGGGACAGCCGGGGGCGGAGGGATTGTCGCGTTGGGTTGTGGGTTCACAGCCGCAAGAGTGCGTTTAGTTTGTATCACAACAGCCGGGGGGTGTTTGTTTGTTGGTCCGGGTTGGGATGGCTGTGGGACAGCCGGGGGGCAAGGGTTGTCGGGTTGGGCTGTCGAAACAGTCGGGCTATGCGTTGGGTTGCGGGTCCACAGCCACGGGGGTGTGTGCGTCGGGTGGCTGCAGGGGCAGTCGGGGCAGCCGAGGGTGAGTCGGGGTCGGGTTAAACCCGACAAGGGTGTGTTTGGTTTAAGCGTTATAGCAAGATTTGAGGTGTTATGTTGCGGGTTGACAGATTTGGGATGTTTGGGTTAACACAGCCAAAGGGGTGTTTGTTTTTGGGGTTGACAGCCAAACGAGGGGGTTGGTTTGGAGTTTATGACATTGGCTTGGTAGAAAAGACCATAGGGGTGTTTGGTTTATTTACACAATGGGGTGCGCTTCTGGGGTAGCGGATTGAACACAAGGGTGCTTGGCATGTCGTCGAAAGGCAGTTAGGGTAGTTTGGTTAGTAATGATCAACAAGGGTTCGTTTGATATATATAACTCTAACCAATAAAAATATACAAAAATTTGATATAAATATTATAATCGGACCGGTGGTTAATTGGTTAAATAAATGTGACTAATTATTATTTTCGGATACATTATATTAGACTGGGGACGAAAATAAAATACTATGATTCGTAACGAAGTTACAATATGGAAACAATGTTTATTAAACGATAATTAATAAACACCATTGGATTGTTAAATGGATTCTCGCTATAATTAAATTGGGAAATGATTTGCAACAAAAGTCGTTCGACTTGGAAACGTTTTAATAAACGGACAAGGTTCATGGCGAAAATTTTATAGATTTCTATATATAGTAATGTTTTACTAAAACTGCTATCACTTTAGAAACCGATAAAGGGGACCAAGAGTATATTTTAAAGGATACATTAACTTGTATTATACAATAACCCGACCAATGAACGAAAAACTATACTTTTACATTCAGATAACCATTTTAGACGCGACCTGTCGAGGAAACGAAATATTAAGTTGTATAAAAAATATTTATTTTATTATTTTATAATCGTCAGCAAAAGGTTAACACCAATCTATGGTTAAAAAGTTTTACAAATGTCGTGTGTTAAATTTATAACTTAAAGACTTGTGTCTACAAGGACTTCTTAATAATTAAATGAGCTGTCGAAATAATTGGTTAATTATTTACTCTCACTTTTTATACTTGCAAAGTATTATACAGTTCACATTAATCCTTGAATTGTCTGTCTTTATTATATAATTCACGGTAAGAATTATATAAGGGATATTTTTCATATGTAATATATAAAGAATATATATTACACACTTTGCGTACATTTTCAATCTATTTATTTAACCAACCACCAAAGTTCTTACAACTTTTAAATATAAATCTTTTTTTAACGTGATGCGTTGATTGTAACCCTTCATCGGGAAACCCAACACAATTATCTAGGTAGGGAGACTTAGCAGTTAAGATTGGTTGCAACTTCTTGATCGAGCTGTTTCGTCTTCCGTTCGTATTGTGCATATTGGATGCCTATCTGTCAATCATTCTTCATCATCAATGTGAATTAGTTTTTGCCTTTAACCTATCAATGTTCTTCAAACATCAAGGTGAGTTTCATAGCCTACGTTTACATGTTATTATTAATTTGGGGTGAGAACATGACTTGATACAAAATTTTAATTACGTGTTTGATTTAAACTGTTACATGTCATTTCAACTCGTTGCATACATGTTTACAACGCATATACATGGTTGATTACCTGTTCTGGTTTATATTGCTATTTATACATCTCGCGAGGAAGATACATTTTTACCTTGGTTTAAATTGTTGGGCGTGAACACTCGCTATAATTTGGTTATACACTCATATGTATATCTCACAGTGGGACACAATACTCAATTACTTATTTAGGGACGGAACACATTGCTTGTTTTTACATGGGTACAATTACTTTAAACTTCTATGTATTGGCTAAGTAACCGTTAACCCAGTAGATCTTTGGGAAGAGGCACCCAGTAGGTCTTTGGGAAGAGGCACCCAGTATATCTTTGGGAAGAGGCACCCAGTAGGTCTTTGGGAAGAGGCACCCAGTATATCTTTGGGAAGAGGCACCCAGTAGGTCTTTGGGAAGAGGCACCCAGTATATCTTTGGGAAGAGGCACCCACATGGTAACAATGCGTAACAACATGAACTGTGGTTAAGGTTTCAGTGTCATGAACTTAGAGTAATGGTAATCATGGTTTTATACACATTTGAATAAAGTGGAAATACATATTTTTGGATATTTGTGATCCAACTTTGACACGTACATTTTGGGACTATTTGGGGATAGAAATGGTCTTGCATATTTTACAGCTAATTGATTTCTAAAAATCATACATACATTCTTGGGAAGGGACATTTAAGGATGTAAATGGCACACAATTATTTTGTACTGTAGGGAGACAGTAGTTCATTAAACGGTTTATATAGGACACTGTAAAGACTACAGTGGGCATATACATTTAGTGGAACTAACGTTTGTATTTACAGAAACCTATGAACTCACCAACTTTATGTTGACCTTTTTAAGCATGTTTTTCTCAGGGAAATTATATGCTCGGATTTCTTGAAGTGCATTGGAGTCTATACATTCAAGCTTTTCATTGTGATGCAATTATGGGACAAATGTATATTAAATTCAAGATTTTGATTAAATCAACGAGATTGTTTTACAAACGACACATTTAGAGGTCGTTCTCTTGTATCTAGCGCTGTGTATTATGAAGTAGCACCTCAAGTGGTATTCCGCTGCGTTGTCATATTTTTGGGGGTATTACAGATTGCCTTTGTATTAAGAACAACTTGCCTTAGTAATATACATAGTCAAGATTTGACAAGTGTTTTTATTTATACCACACATCCCGTGGCTAGGTTAAAAGCTAATACTAGAATCTAAGCTAGTAGTTGGATGATTATTCCATACGGTTCTTGAGTTCGTTGATGAAGTCTTGGAGATTTTCTATATCCGCTTGGTGATGAATATGAATGTCGTTGATAATGTCTCCTAGTTCGGTAGTTCTGAAGCGGTCTAGAGAGATCTTATGGTTACTTCCTATTTGTTTTCTCTGGAGTTTGGTAATTTGGGCACGAGCTTGTTGAAGTTCAGCTTCCAAAATATCAAAATCTTGTTGGATGATTACTCGTCCTTTTCCGAGACCTTCGACTTTATCTTCTATATGCACAATACGATCGAGAGAGAGTTCTCCTAAGTAATTCATAATTTCTTTGATTTGTTCCTCATGACGCTCTATACTTGTCTTTCGTGAGCTTTCACCTATCTCAAAGGCTTGAGGTAGGGAAGAGGTAGAAGAAGATGATCGGCCTTGTTTCTTGGGTGACAAAAATTCTTGAGGATTAGGTATTGAAGATGGAGGTATGATAGTTGGAGGCGGGATAGGTGATTTTTTAGTATAAAAGGCTTGCAAAGCTTTCATGTAGGGATCATCATGAAATAATGAAAGAGTTGGTGAAGCTAGAGGGACTATTCCAAACGAGTTGCAAGAGCTAGAGTAAGTTTTTCCCGGTGAAGTCGAGATATAATCCGGAGAAGCCGGAGGAAGATAGTTTGGGAAGTTTGAGGAAAAGGCATCTTCCATATTAGAAGTAGGATGGTCGGGAGAAGACATCGTTCTGTTTAACAACCCGGCGGTAAATAACATAAGTTAATTATTTAGTAATATAATAGTTATGTATCTTTACATACCATTTCGGAAGATATAGCGGCACGGAGGACTTTCTTGGATGGAAAAAGAAAAGTAGTTATAGTTAAGGTTTCAACCTTGTTCTCTATAACGTGGCTCTTGATACCAAATCTGTAACACCCCCATTTTTACATATAGCAGCGGAAGCTAATCTGGGGTATTACTTCAAGGTACAATAGTCATAATCATAGAAAACGAATCAAAAAGAGTCATTTTTGAAAATTAAGTTATCATTCATTATTTCATCAGAGTTTTTACAAACGAAAGGTCCCAAAATCTAAAACACAAAGTTTGAATGATAACAGTTTTGCCATCTTCAAGTCCTCGCCACTCCATGCCATAAGTTGCTTAATTACCTGAGATAAAACATGCTAAAAAGTCAACACAAAGGTTGAGTGATATTCATAGGTTTAAGTTAAATAATTTGAATGCAAATTCGATATTGGGTTACGTTGTTATACACCCGTTATAAAACAAATATTATTGCCATTAGCTCATGAATCTGAAGCCTTGGGATATATTTGATACGTTATAGCCCCAACGGGTGCCTTTGCCAAAACACCCGCAGTTATATTCTAATGGTGTGCAATTGGTTACCGGTATAACTGGGTACACCAACGGGGAGTCCAACCCAAATAGATCTATTCACAACATTCGCGCTCACTCCGTAGAGTAATTAACGGTTCATGATATTGGGGACTTAAAGGCAAAATAGTTACTTAGGCAATAATAAATCAGGATAGCATACAGAAAATATTTGCATTCATGGTTTAAGCATGTATCCCCCTCGCGGGTTTATAAAACAATTGAAAGATTGAAATGCGAGGCTATGAACTCACCTTAACAGTATAGGGAAATTTGATTGATAGCATAAAGGATATTGAAATGTAAGTAACTGCTTCTACAGCACCTGGGGTAATATGTCAAGTCTTAGTTTGATTGAATATGTTTTACATTATAATGAATATCATCTTTGATTGAATTGTTATAGAGTATTGTATCACCGTTCAGGCCATCATAATTCAGAGGTCATTCAGTAAACGTTTGAGGAGCTAGGGCACTTTAAATTGTAAACCCAACAACTCAGTCAGAATGTAATACCAAGATGAAACCCCTTAATATGAAGCTCCCTAGTATTGTGATACGATATATATTTGGGATAGAATTTTTAAAAAGTACATCGATGATAAACTTTATAATAGTTATAACATAATCGGTTAATTAAAGTTTGCTCAATAACTGGAAATGATAAGCACGTCAAGCGTTAATTAAAGTTATGTCTTATAAGGTTTTGAACACATTTCCACACTTTTTCAAAATGTTACATTTTAGACCCTTAAGAATGAAAAATGGTATAATAACCCTTGGAGTTTTCACTTTTACAAGTTTGGCCCTTCTAGTTTAAAAGATGTACATAGTAAACCTTGTATTTTAGAAAGTGACATAATAGGACCCTATAGTTATAACTTTGATAAAATGACATTTTTAGTCCTTTTAGTTATAAGTTTCAGAAAGTTATGATATATACCCTTTTGCATGAAAAATGTATCGTTTTTAGTCCAAAATCCATAATAATGATATTTTTCAAATATGAAAAGTAATTTACAGGTTATAGTTTATTAATATAAGCTAAAATATGAAGATTTAACGTAACAAAAGTTTAAATTAATGATTCGTTAAGCTAGGAAGCAAAACGGGTCAAATTAGGGTTTTTAAACGAAAACGCGTAGGTTTTCAATTCAAATTTCCTCAAGAATCAATAAGGTTGTTATATTAACATTATTTAGGATATATTATAACAAAATTTAACCATAATAATATTTAGATCAAAGAAAAACGAAGAATTAGGGTTTTAGGGTTCGGTTTTGGATCAAAAATAGAAAACCCATAGAATTTTAGACTAAATGCTTAAACATGAGTTCATGCATGATCATATGGATATAATATGAATGTAGGAGCAGGTATGATCATAAGAAACCTGAGTTTGAACTTGAAGAATCGAAAATGGAGTCGAATGGGTCGTTTTGAGTTGAATGCACGCGTACGCCTAGAAATTCCTTTTTCGAGGCTTCAAATCTTCAAAACTCCACTTGATTATTTCTCTTGGATCTTATTAGGAACTTATAGAGTAGAGATTTGCTGCTATGGTGGGTTATAGAAAGAAGAAGTGGGGGATGAGTTATAATGAAGTATGCGAATGGCTATTTATAGCCTTAATGAGTGTTGGTGACCAAGGTGAAGGGCTGAGGTGGCATGGTTCTGATCTAGCTATGTTGGAGGGTCTAGGGAGATGATATGGAGGTCTATGGTAATAGCTAGGCCAAGGTGGAAGGTGGTTTATGGTGTTCTTGGCCGAGGCTGCCTTAACCTCCAAGGGAGGCGATGTAGCTTGAATTTTAACCATGGAAATGTATCAAGGTGCTTGTAACCTGCTTTAGGGACATGTGGGTGAGTCACCATGGTGCTTGGTTGCAAGAGGATTTGTTAAAATGGGTTAAAATGCAAACAATAAGGTCGCGGGTTCGCTAGGGCTTATTAGGGCTCGAATTGAGTTTTTTAGCTTGAATTTCATGTACTCTTATGATATAATGATAGGCATATGTTGATAAGACTTGTATTAAGGATTATTAACAAGAATTGATAGGTGGTTCAGGTTTAAAATGGGCCAAAATGAGTAAAATAGGTCACGGGTTCATATGGTACGGGTTTAGGGTTTCTAACTTGGATTTCTTGTAATTTCATGAAATGAGAATGATTATAGAATATAAATGAAGTGCATGACTTGCTTGTAACTTGTACTTTATTAGTTTGTACAAGTTTCTTAGGAAAACAAAGGTAAAACGGCTATTCTGAATATCGTGCATTAATGACTTGTACATTATACTTAAAAGGACTTGTACCTTATTTTCTGAGGGAAAGTATATTTAAATAAGATGTTATATTACTTGTACTTGTGCTTTAGTAGCTTGTGAATTCACTTTAGATATTAACTTGACATGGAATTAGGGTTTTAGAGGTATACGATAACAATTTAAAGCCTGTCTTGATATAACGTTGCAAATGGTACATTATAAGAGTAATGTACTTTGTAAAAATGATATTAAGATATTAAACTTGACATTTTATAATGTTTGCTTGACATATATGTAGATAGGATTGCCATAGGTAGGTAGGTTGTGTGAGCTCGTTAACTTTAGTTATGCAAGTTGCATTGCATATTAAGATATTGGTAAGGTAAGTAATGTAATAAAGCAAAAAAATTCTTAAAAAGGGTGGTTCATATATAATAGATAGAAAGTACATTGCATCTAACTTAATAGATGAATATTTACTATGATGAAAATTTGCGGGTTGTTATATATTAGCCATATTTATGATAATATAATGTTTTGATTTGTCTTTATATCTATTATTCCTTATTCGTTGTATGTTGATTATGTTTATCGCTTCATACCAGTTTATGTGCTTAATTATGTGTTTTTCCTATCATTCAACTGGGTCTAGTCCTACATATTTAATGCGCTGCAACTTCGATGTTGTTTGGGCGTAGGCTAAGAGTCCGAGATGGAAACATATAACGCTTATTCATATAACTAGAATAATAAGATCACAAATAGAAATCCCTGTTTTGATCTATGGTTAAGTGGATAGGTAGACTAAGCCAGCAACTTAGGATTACACATAACGTCCTGTTTCCATAGGTAGTTAAGTGGGTGTGGACTACTAGTATATGAATTTCCATTAAGCAGTAAGTTGGTAAAGCCTCCATGAGCTAGGATTCAATATAACCACCAATATAGTTTCCTAGATAGATTATAATCAACGGTGTAAGCTTTATGCGGGTTTAGGTTAATTGTGACAGGATTAACTAGCGACAAACCTCGAGTCTAGGGAGAAGATCCACCTAACTTTGGAATGATATACCACCAACGAATTAATACAATCATTGCACGAATAGACAATCAAGGCATATTATTTAGATTAAACTGGCTAATACGTTTTCCTCACATTTGACCGCTTCCCAATCTTTTGTTAATCTCTTATGTGCGTTATTTGTTATCACCTTAGGATAATTAGAACTAAACACTTGTCAGTCTCTCAGGCTGAAAACCCCCCTTTGCGTTAGTTTAAGTTTAATTAGATTTAATTAGAATAATTAGGTTAAATTAGTATTAAAACTAAATAAATAAAATGCTAGTAGAATTAAGAGTTAACTTCCACTCTTAGTGATCTACACCCTACTTACCAACGAAGCTACATCTTGACCGGGTACACTGCCCGTTAGAGTATCGTTTTTAGGTATAGTCGGCATAAAATAAATAGTAAAACTTGATAACAAAAATAACACCTACACGATGACACATCAAGTTTTTGGCGTCATTTCCGGGGAGTGTGATTGTTTAATTTCTCGTTTTTTTGGGTATTTTTAGTATTAATTTAGTTTTGTGTCTCTGCTGTCTGCTGTTATTTATTAAATACGGCATATCCATTTTCTTTGAATACAGTGTATTCGACATCAAAAGTCGATGCGGCGTATCAAAGTTACTGAATACGACGTATCGACTGTCTGATACAGTAGCAGTTTTAGTTAGCTTTCTCGTTTAGTTTTCTAGAATAGTTTTACTTCGAATTATGTCCTTTTTTTTAGGTACCGTTTTCAGGGATCCTCCTTACCTGTTCGATTACCCTACGAGGAGGTTAACTATGGAAGAAATATTGGCTAAATTCATTGATGAAGGTAGACGTGAACACAAGGAGATGGAGATATTCATTAAAGAATTTAGAACCACCAACGAGCTTTTGTTAAAAACACAAAGCAACTTATTGAGTGAGCTAAAAATCGAAGCAAACGAATTGTCAAAGGTTGTGAGTAATGTTTTGATTCTAAAAAACAAAGGCAAAGGAGTGACAACCAGAGGAGGAAAGATGACGTCTGAAGCCACCCGAAGTAAAGAAATTAATGAAACTAGAATCAACATCAATGAAACCCCTAGATTTGAATAAGATGTGCAGTAAAAGCCAAACGATGATGGTGTGGAAAATAAATCTTCAAGTATTCCTGAAAGAACTACTTAACCATTGGTAAAACCACAAAAATCATCCATTCCTTTCCCAAATCAGGTAAGAAAAGAAAAAGAAGAAGCACTGTAACGAAATTTTTTAGAGAATCTAAAACAACTCGATATTAATATTCCTTTTATCGAAGCCCTAATGCAAATACCAAAATACGCTAAGTATCTAAAGAGTTTACTGACGAATAAATCTAAACTTGAAGAGGCTTGTACAAAAACAATAAACAAACGATGCTCTGCTGTCTTGCTTAACGAACTTCCATTAAAAGAAAAAGACCCATGGAGTCACACTACCCCTTGTCAAGTATTGGAGAAACATAAGGAAACAGAAGACTTGGCCGCAGATCACTCATCTAGGATGGAGAATCCACACATGGAGGTGTTAACTAAGAGAGAAATTACTGATGAATTCTCCGACGAGCATTTAATGGTGCTAAAATCCAAGTCTAGTAACGATGAACCATGGTATGCGGATTTCGTTAATTATATTGTTGGAAATGTTGTTCCCCCAAATTGGACCTTCGAAAAAAGAAAGAGGTTTTTCTCGCAAGTCAAGACCTACTTCTGGGAAGAACCTTATGCATTTAAACCGTGCATGGATAATATAATGAGAAGATGTTTAGCCGGAAGTGAAACCCTTAAAATTCTAGTGCATTGTCATTTGGGACCTACTGGTGGGCATCATAGTGCTAATGTTACCACAAAGAAGGTTTACGAGTCCAGATTTTATTGGCCTAGTGTCTTCAAGGATGCTAATGAGTACGTAAGACGATGTGATGCATGTTAAAGATCAGGGAACATATCTTCAAGGAACGAAATGCCTCAAAATAAAACTCAAGTATGTGAAGTCTTTGATGTTTGGGGATTAGATTTTATGGGAACATTTCCTAAATCTAAAGGTAATAAATACATATTAGTGGCTGTCGATTATATGTCCAAATGGGTTGAAGCTCAATCATTACCTATAAATGATGCGTGCATTGTGGTTAAGTTTTTAAGACAGTTATTTGCTAGGTTTGGAGTTCCTAAAGCTTTGATTAGTGATAGAGGGACACATTTTTGTAATTCTCAGCTTGAAAAAGCTTTACAAAGATATGGTGTGACTCATAAATTATCCATGGCATATCACCCTCAATCTAATGGACAAACTAAAGTTACTAACAGGGCTATTAAGCGTATCCTAGAAAGATTAGTGGGGTACAATCCTAAAGGTTGGTCGGAAAAACTTAACGATGCATTGTGGGCATTTAGGACGGCCTACAAAACACCGACAGGGAGCACACCTTTTAGATTAGTTTATAGGAAAGCATGCCATTTACCTGTAGAAATCAAGCATAAGGTACATTGGGCATTAAAACAATGTAATATGGATTTAACGCTTGCTAGCGAAAGTCGTCTTATGTAGTTTAATGAGTTAGCCGAATTAAGAGATGGTGCTTATGAGAATACTAGAATTTACAAAGAACGGACTAAGAAATGCCATGATTCTAGACTTCGTGGTGATAAAGATTTTAAGGTAGGAGATCAAGTGCTACTTTATAATTCTCGTCTGAAGATATACACTGGATAACTTAAGTTGAAATGGAGCGGCCCAAATATTGTTAAAACGGTGTATCCACACAGGGCTATAGAAATCACAGACAAGGACGGGTTTAGCTTCAATGTCAATGGACAACGATTAAAGAAATATTACGGAGGTAACATTGACAAAGAGGATGATGAAGTTATAGAATTTAAGAATGGTATAACATGAAGCTGAAGGGAGTCTAACTTAAAGACTCTCACAAAAATAAAAGTGCTTGCCGAGAGACAACCCATAATTTATCTTTCTGTTACACGAGTCTGTCCTCCCAGATACTCCATACGGCATATCAAACCCCTCTGAATACGGCGTATAGACGTGTCTGGACGTTATCAGTTTTAAAAACTAAATATTTAATTTCCAGTATTTAATTATTTTTACATGAACCATACGGCGTATCCTAGGGTTTGGGATACGGCGTATTGATCCCTGTACAGTCGTGTGTTTAATTGTTTTCTTGTACCATTGTAGCGAGATAGAAATTGCACTTATCTTCTAATCTTCTATACAGGACCTTGCCGAAACGATGATATGGTATATTCTGAAAAAGACATGTGTTAAACTTATCCGGGCATGCTGAAGCCCTAGTCAACACACCTTTTTGCTCAAGGACTCATCTTGGAGAATTATCACGAGCAAAACATCAGGGAGTTTTCCGTTCTAATTCTATTTCCCTTGTTTTTTAATTGTTTTATCTATACAACGAGGATGTTGTATAATTTAAGTAAGGGATGGAGAATTAGAACGCACTTGTCTTCTTTTTTACAAAATAACATGCTACGAGCTTAAAAGTGCTTAAAAATAGGCCAAATTAAAAAAAAATTATGAGTGTGTCGATGATGTAGTGGACTTTAGAACTTGGCCTGATATATCACTCGAGACTGCCATGATTAGTACTATGGATTTAGATGGAAGAACATGTTCAACTGATAAATTTCTAGGATTAAACCAAATAGCCTACATGTCGTAAAAATAACTAACCATACTAGTTAGTTAAATCCCGTGTAACCATTGATTACTCTCATTTTTAAAGTAAAATCCCCTAGAACAACCTGTTGAGCCATTCCTTTATTTTTCTACACCATATTATATGTTTCGTTAGACCTTTGCACCTTAGCCTACCGTGTTGATTAATCCTATTTCTCTATGTTTCTAGTTGCTTTCGTGTAAAGTTTTGTATTTCTTATGTCAAAGTGAAAATTTTCTATCTCTATAATGGTCGGGAAATTGCACAATGCAATGGGAAAAATATGTAGCTCGTAAGTTTTGCTACTTTTGCGATTATGAATTATGCCCGAAGAAGAAATGCTACAAGGAAAAGATTATCCGGACAAATTATAAAAGTGAAGACGGTGGAATTAAACCGAGATCTATGATGTATTTCAAAAAAAAGGAGAGGAGGAAGAAAAATAGTCAGTTCAAAAGACGTTTATACCGAAGGAATTACTTAGACGGATCAATTATTCGTTGATACGTTACAAAAATCAACGATGTAAAGTCTTGTAAAAAGTGGCTGATATCACCACTTATGTAAAAGTATGTAAAGAGCGGGATGTCAGGAAAGTTGACCGTTATGGGAACGCCAACTTAGGTTGTCTTTGTCATTTTTGTGATCGAGGCGTCTGTCTATATGTTCGAGTCTTTGTCATGGAACGATCGGGGGAAAGTTACTAGCAACCATACCTTATTTGTTGGCTTAATCTATTTGTTTTATGAATTTTACTTAACACCCATTTTACTTCCCTTTCCTAGCAACTAACCTTAGTGTCTACTTAAACGAAGACTTGTTCGAGCATGCATATCTATTCCGTCGTTACACCCGTGTATGCATGTCTTAGCTGCCTTGTTGGATGACGACTTTTGGTGCAAGTTAGAAGCTCCCTACCCTATAATCATTCTTCATCCTAATCGCTGGTTAAACATGAACAGGGATGTGTTCGGATTGTATATGTCTATTCCGTCGTTACAGTCATGTATATATGATACATCTGCCTTGTTAGTGTGGTACTTATGGTGAAAGATTGTTGAATTATCAACCTTAAGCCTTCTTAACCCAATTTATCTTTTGACTTGTTTCTCCTTAGCTTTAGCGGTAGAGATATGTATCCTTGCCAAGCCTATGATACGAAACTAATCACGACTGAGCAATTGAGCATACCAATCAAATGTTGCACCCTAGATTAGTTGAGTGATCTGAGAGGTTTCATTTTCATATTTCGTGAGGAGCTTGGTTATGTACAGGTGATTAGGACAAAACGATGCTTAAACGGAAAATCCTCAACTTCGGTTGGGAAACATTTTCATAAACTGAAACTTTTTCTAAAGTCTACTTGAGGACAAGTAGGATTCAAGTAGGGGGATATTTGATGACATCAAATAACGTCACTTTATTATATCATTTATCCCATCTGTTTTGCCCACTTTTATATAATTATTGCATTATTTAGTACTTAATTGCTTTAAAGTTGATAAATGCAGTAATTCAGGAGTGTTTTGTGAAGACAAGCTAAAAGGCACATAATTTGGAGTTAAAACGAAAATAATTGAAGATTGCTGATTTCTGACCAATACCCCATATCCAACAAAAGAGATACGGTGTATCCGCGCCAAGACTTCACAAGAAAACGCGCTTGACCAATTCCCAATACGGTGTATCAATTTGCTTCCATACGCCGTATCCAGCTAGATAAGTATTCAAAGATACAGTAATAAATGTAAATTAAGAATGATATAACTGATTGATTGAGAACGTAGTGCGCACTTCAAGGAATCCAACCCTATACGCCGTATCATTCAAGAAGCATATGCCGTATCTAAAGACTTTGAAGAACTCAAGGCCATTGCCTGACTTTGAAGAATACGCCGTATATACGCGTATATGATACTTTGGTCCAAAATCAAGAAAAAAACACATTTTCAGCGGATATGGCGTATCCAAAAATGGATATGGCGTATTTAATAAGTGGATATGGCGTATCCAAACCTGCTCAAGAAAATTCTAGACTATTTTATTCGTGGAGCCTACGCCAACCAATCCCGATACGCAGTATTGAGTTCTAATACATCGTATCGACCAATTTTCAGAGTCTATAAATATCAAACCCTAAATACGATTTAGGTTATGCTTATAGCCACTAAGTCCGATTTCCAAAAGATTTCTAAAGCCAAGAAGATCCTGAAAAGTGGTCTGATCAATGAGAAAACTCTTGTAATCTCTACACTCCACTATACGTGTTCGATTAGCATTATGTTTAATCGTTCATCTATGATTTCATGTATTGTTACAATGTCTATCGACTAATACCTTTAGGTATTTGCCATGTTTATCATAATATAATGTTTTGATTTGTCTTTATATCGATTGTTCCATATTTATTGTATGTTGATTATGTTTACCACTTCATACCCGTTTATGTGCATAATTATGTGTTTTTCCTATCATTCATCTGGGTCTAGTTCTACATATTTAATGCGCTGCAATTTCGATGTTGTTTGGGCGTAGGCTAAGAGTCCGGGATGGAAACATATAACGCTTATTCATATAACTAGAATAATAGGATCACCAATAGAAAGCCATGTTTCGATTTATGGTTAAGTGGATAGTTAGACTACGCTGGTGACTTAGGATTACATATAACGTCCTGTTTCCATAGGTAGTTAAGTGGGTGTGGACTACTAGTATATGAATTTCTATTAAGTAGTAAGTTGGTAAAGCCTCCATTAACTAGGATTCAATATAACCACCAATATAGTTTCCTAGATAGATTATAATCAACGGTGTAAGCTTTATGCGGGTTTCGGTTAATTGTGATAGGATTAACTAGCAACCTAACTTTGGAATGATATACCACTAACGAATTAATACAATCATTGCACGAATAGACAATCAAGGCATATTATTAGATTAAACTAGCTAATACGTTTTTCTCACATTTGACCGCTTCTTAATCTTTTGTTAATCTCTTGTGTGCGTTATTTGTTATCACCTTTGGATAATTAGAACTAAACTCGTGCCAGTCTCTCAGGCTGAAAACCCCCCTTTGCGTTAGTTTAAGTTTAATTAGATTTAATTAGAATAATTAGGTTAAATAAGTATTAAAACTAAATAAATAAAATATCAGTAGAACTAAGAGTTAACTTCCACTCTTAGTGATCGACACCCTACTTACCAACAAAGCTACATCTTGACTTTGTACACTGCCCGTTAGAGTGTTGTTTTTAGGTATAGTCGGCATAAAATCAATAGTAAAACTTGATAATAAAAATAACACCTACAAGACGACACATCAGACAATTTGACTTAATATAAAAGGAGTTTGACCCTTTTAAAAATTCACATAGTTGCATTATTAAAAAAAATTCGGTCCTTCCTCCTCTCATAACTGTTCGACGCCAAAGCAACCAAAACTACCAAAATCCATCATCTAAAAATCCCAAATCAATCTCAATCACTTCCAAATCACTTATAAACTAACCCTAATCATTCTCAAACTACAATAAACACCATGCATCAAGTCTATCGAGTTCTTGATTTTTCTTGATTTTTCTTGATTTTTCTTGATTTTTGATTAAAAGGGTTTTTAATCTAATTAAAGGTAATAGGATTAGCAAGGGTTAGATATTGATTGTATAAAAAAGATTTGGTATAACAAAACTCAAGTTGGAGCATTGTTTTGGTCTTTGTGGTGTTCTACCGATGATCAAACCCAAATGGATTTGATAGTGTTGATTGTCTTGTGTTTTGCATTGTGTTGTAAGTCTTCTATTTAACCCTTTTCATTGATTTGATTTTTATATTATATGCATGTACTAGATTTTGTGTCGAGAATCCATGGATGGTGTTGCATGTTAAGTTTTTGAGATTGTTGATGTTTTGGGATGATTAGTAGATGTGTTTCGGTAGTTTAAGAGTGTCGAGAATGATTGTGAAGCTTGAAAATGGTGTTTTGAAGGAGTTGAAAGATACTCATCAGGTACAGAAAATTAGCGAGTCGAATTAGGTCGAGTCAAAACTTTTAAAACTGAATTTGGCCTTGAGATTATGATAGGGGTCGTCCATATGAACGTTTTGATATATGGCACGACTTCTAACTCTAAAAAACGAACGTTTGGCTGCCATTTGAAGTTGAGAAAAAACTATAAAATTCCAATCAGCTATGTATAAAAAATTAAAGTTGCTGCAGAAAATCGAAGGGGCATTTTCATCATTTACTGTTAAGTTTTGGGTCTCGAGTAAAACTAAAAAGTTGTTTAAAATGTCGTTTTACCTTTTCCGATAAGATATCTAAGTCTAAAAACACGTATTAACGAGTCAAAAAGTTTAGGATTAGATAGTATATTATTAAAAAAAACACTAGTTTCTTCAGAATCGTAAAAAGGTATTTTGGTCATTTTTTGTTGGGTTTCGGGTCTCGGCTAAAACTAAAAAGTTGTCCGAAACGTCGTTTTACATCAAATTGCTTTAGAGTCCGAGTCTTGAAAACGTAATTTAGCGGGTCGTTTTGGACGGATCAGACTTAAGAAAAAATTATAATAAAAAGTCAAACTTAGCAAAATTCTTTTAAGGGTAAATTAGCGTTATGGAGAATAATTAGGTGTAGAATATATTAACTAAAACTGAAATTACAACTAATAAGTTAGTCATTCACTTTCGTTCCCATCTAGATGTCTTAATCTTTATAATGGGTCAAAATGAGTAATTTTTATTAAAATTACATATTAGTCGGAATGGGTTAAAATGGAGTTAAACATAAGGAGGATCATTTTAGTGGGTATAAATAGGTAAATTTGGTGCACTCATGGATTCTACGATATAAGATTTCATATATGTCAGAATATATATTACATACTTATGCATTTTACGCATTTTTCTTATATATATACTCTTATACGCGCACCATCATTATAGGTCGCGGGTGAGTCGTTGTCGTCGTTCTCTCCTTGTTGAATTTCTCGTTCGATACTTCATTGCTTAAGGTGAGTTCATAGCCCAACCTTTTCTCTTTTAATGGTTTTCATAAAGTGTTTTCGGGGTGAGAATATATGCTTGTTTTATCAAGTAAACTCATTGAATTCTACTACATAAGCGTTACATGACTATTTTTACTAAAACTTTTACTTGCTTACTACATGATTTCTAAAAACATGTGCGTTATATGGTTGTTTTCCCATGAATTTCCTAAAGCTTGATTTGCTTACTACATGATTTGAGGTCATTGAATACCAATATATGAAACCGTGAGTTTTGAACACATTATTTGTTTTAAATAGGACACAAGTGTTTTTCAATTTATGATATTCCAGATCATATTATTGCCTAAGTACCCTTTGCCATTAAGTCCCCTTTTTATCATGAACCGTTAGTTACTAGTATAGTAGACGCGAGTGTTGTGGATAGATCTATCGGGATTGACCATCCCCGTTTGGGCTGTGGTTTCTAGATAACCATTGACTCATTTTTCATTTGAAGAAAATTCGTAGGATGTTTGGCAGCATCTGTATCTGTTTTGGGGCACAAACTTGGATTTCTGGTTTGGATCGTAATGCTTGTTAAGGTTCGGTGTCATGAGCTTAGCACAATAATATATATATCATTTAGACTTGGTGAATTTGTTTCTCTTGTCTATATTACTCAAGTCTTGTGGTCCACTACTGAACGTTTCTTGATTTATTGAATCACTACTTGGATTTTAGAAATAATACTTTTAAATGTTGTAACGCTACTTTTCTTACTGAAATACTACTTGAATTTTTTTAATACTGCTTTTATTTAAACCTATGAATTCACCAATATTATTGTTGATGTTTTTGCATGTATTTTCTCAGGTTATTATTTTGCTAGCTAAGCATTGGGAGCATTCGAGTCGCGCGGATATATTTTTGAAGGCTTTATAATTTATTTTACCATTTGACAAACATTTAAAAAATGCTTTCCATTACATTACAAATGGGATCTATTGTAACTCTTTATTAGAATTTAACGAATGGTTGACTTTTTAAAACGATTCACTTAGAGTCGTTTTTTGTAACTTGTACTTTATGTTATGAAGTAGCACCCTAAGTGGTATTCCGCTACGTTGTGATTTTGGGGGTGTTACATAAATAGTCACTTAAACGATTCGGGCTTATTTAAGTTGTGCTGTTCCCAAACTTGGATCTAATGCCTTAGCTTGTAAGGTTATTGTCACCTTGGATAAATCCAAGCTAACAATGAGAGAAACTTTGTTAAGATGTTTCACCAAAGGGTATGCGGAATCTAACCTTTAATGATCAAGAAGAATAACAATAAAATGAATGGAACAGTGGGTTACACAAAAAGCTTTAATATTATTGATGTAATAATACGAGTACGCAACCAGTACTAGGGTTTACACAACCTTAAAGCTATGAGAGAATGTATTTCAGATTGATATTGAAGATGTATATGTATTTCTACTCTAACCTAAGGACTCCTTTTATAGCACAAGGAGCCCTGTACAAGATAAGACCTAAACCGTATCTCCTAAACAAAAGAGATATACACAAGATACATTCCAATTATAACAATAACGCGTATTTGACTCAGAGTAGATCTTATCTTTACACAGCAGTGGAAAGTCTTCAACAGTGGCAAAACTTCTCAGTAGTGTAAACATTAGCAGTGGGAAGATTTACACTAACAGTGGAAAGTTACTCTAGCAGTGGGAATGAATATGACTAATAGTGGAAAACTTTCCGATAGCTAAATATTTAGTCAAATGTATTAAATACAATGACTAAGTATTTAATACTTTCCAAAATATCTAGTCAAATTCTCAATCAGCATTAATCTCTTCAATCATCATTAACTTCAGTCTTTTGTTTGACTAATCAATATTAATTTCAGTCAATTAGCATTAACTTCAGTCTTCTGCTTGACTAATCAGTATTAATTTCAGTCAATTAGCATTAACTTTAGTCTTCTATTTGACTAATCATCATTAACTTCAGCAGCAACATTAATCTTGAACCAGCAGTAGCAACTCTATAACCAACAGTCTTAAGTTAGTACTGGCAGTACTAACTTACTCTAGCAGTACTAAATGATTAATACTGCCAGTTGTAACTTGTGAGCAGTACTAAGTATGATAAGTTTAATTCCCAACAAGTTGAACTTAATTAAACGGAAGAGAGTAAGTTCGCGCTGAATCCCAAACAGGTGGTGTGCCCTATGTGGGGTCCATGTCCGGCGTCCTCCCTTTGTGGGATCAAGCTGGGCTGTTGGTATTTGGTTTAATTAATGATAAGATACTATTTTTAATAATATATTATCTTGTAATTAATAATAGTATATTTTATTTATTTATTTGATAATTATCTTTATTGGATTTTTATAGTTATCGAATAAGCCTATAGATACAAGAGTTATTATTTCATTCAATATTTGTTAATTCAGAAAACCAAAACCCTAGTTCTCTCATCCTTCCCCCTTGGTTTGGTCGCGACATACAACAAGAAAAAATAATCCGTTTGTTTGATCTTGTATAATCTGGTTATACATGTTGCTAAAGATTGACTAACTGCTAGTACATCTGCTGTGATTGCTTGAGGGCTTGCGTGTGTCACCGTAAAGAGTTCTGCTTTAACTCTAGATCTCTGTCTGACTCCCACTCCAAACAAGGTACGCAAGTTGTTATGTTTGTTTTGATTAGTCGTAAAACATATATGGATTGATGGCTCGCGAAAAACTGATGTAAGGGTTTTAATCTTCCGCTGCATGTTTCTGTTTAATTGTTAATGGAATTTAAAATTGACCCTTACATTTTCCTACATGTATTGCTCCATCCATCTCAATGTTTCTTATGCATTTCAACTAATGAGAAGAGACTTTAGTTGTTAAAGTTGATATTTTACTATAGAAGATGTTTAGTTAATAATTTTTTTTAAATGGACATTTGTTTTTGTACAGATGTAGTAATGTAGTCCTTTTTTATGATGCATAAGTAGATATATCATTATCCATCCCGTTAAGCTTCTAAGTGAGGTCAGTCTGATTTTAGTGTGGCTTGTTTATTAGTTGTGTTTCATCGATCGCAATTTCTTTTATTAATTTTTGGCTTTTTGTTTTATGTTAGTAGTAGTTTAATCCCGAGACGGCTCAAGTTATTTCGAGGCCAAAACGAAATTTTAAAATTAGGCTTTTCTAACAGTTATTTTTTTACTTAATATTAGCTCCTTGATTCATTGGGTTGATTGAACATCCAACTATCAAACTAAAAACACTAAGAGTTGATTGAAGATACTTTAGGTTTAATGAAAAAACGAACTAAAGAATAATCAAGCGAATGGATATTGGTGTTCATGTTTTTTCGTTGAAAAATAGCATATCATTGATGGTCTGTTATTCATAAGTGATTTTTGAAACATTTAACATGTTTAAGGTATTGGCTAAAAGCCATTAGAATTTGTAGCATTAAATGAGTTTAATCCGTCATTTTATAATGGTAAAAAGATGGATCTAATACCAAAGGGATTTTGTCCCAATGGTATCTCATGTTGTGTGTGAAGCTTCTCAACCAAAGGGTTGTGGGTTCAAGTCCTACTTAAGACGTGTGAGATAGATTTATGGTGTATATTGTGAGATAGTAAAAATTGTCGTTAAAAAAAGGATAAAATTCGCATTTCTAAACACAAATAAGGTTTAGTCTTATTGATTTAAAAAACCAAACCAAAAATAAGCAAATTTCCCTAAGTAGTTATAATTTAATAAACGAGGGCTTTAATATATCGAGACTTGAAGATGATACCTAAGAAAAAATGTGATAGACTATATATACATAATGAATGTTAGAGATTTCGTGGTTTTAAATATTTAAGGGCCTAAAACGGTAGATTTAATTATTTTACCCTTAAGCCATCATTGGTTTAATCATCACACGTCTTATTTGAGCTTAGTGGTTTTGTTTGTGTTTCAGCTCTCGAAAAGTTTTAGTGGGTGGTTGTCTCATTTGCAAAGTTGTATTTTCCTGGGAGCATACCATCTTCGTAAGTAACTTTTAGTTTATTGAAATATTTGATCGTTTCAAAAAATGATAAATATCAATACTTTGTTCGTGAACAAATAAATAAATTTTCCAGAGTAAACTGTAAGACTTTAGGTGCTGTTTGTTTGATCCATTTTCTATGGATTTAAAGAATAAAAGTTTATATTATCTATTTGGTTCGTTTGGTGGGTCCACAATTCGAGAATCAGTAATCAAAATAGTGATAAATATGAAACAATAACACATAGCCTGGTATCAAAATAAAGCATTGTGGAAACTAGAACGGGGTTTGAATAGTTTACAAGTTCGTTTACATTTTAAAAAGTTTGTTTTCAAAATAATTAGATTTGAGTTGTATGTTTAACCAATTCACAATATGAACAAACAATATAACAATCTAAAATAAAGCTAAATAACAATGACAATAATATGAAGAGATAAGGAAAGGAACAATCAAACCAAGACGCCAAAATTTTATAGTGGTTGGGCTACGAAGCACCTCATCGCCCCACTCCCCTCCCTGAGTATCCTACTCAAAATTTCACTATGTCAACAAGCTCTCTTTAGGCAGAGAAAATCGTTTACACGTCGCTTACTTTGTTTTCCGACACTAAGCTAAATGTCGAGTCCAAATCTTAGCTAGAACCAATCTACCACTTCACAATCACTACACAATCACAAGATCTACACTATCAGATTTACACACTATCCGAATCACACAAATACACAAGATAATTACAATAGAGATTTGATATTTAAAAGAAAAAAGGAGAGATCGCTAAATAACAATTCGTTTCTAGGCGAATGCGAATGTTCTTCTCTTGCACTTGAATGAGAAAGAAGAGACGAGAAGAAGAGATTAGATCACTTGAAACAAGATCTAAGAATGTTAGTGATCAAGAGATTTAGAGAGAGAAATAAAATTTTAGAAAGAGAAAGTTATCTGAAAATTTCGTGCTAAGAGATCTGTTTTTCTGCGGGGAATGAAGCAGTATTTATAGGTAGGAAAACACAACGGTCACTGGGGGAGGTCCCGGCGGTCTCAGATATATCTGGGGGCCGCCAGGCCTATAAGGGGGTTGCCCAGTAGACTACGCTCCTGTTTTTGTATTTTTGTAGGAAAGGTTGTCTCTGGTATGGAACCTTCCATTTTGGAGGGAAAATTTGAATTTCAAATTTTAAGTTTTTAATAAAACTTTTCTTTTAATTAGAAATTATTTTGTATAATGAATTTTGTGAAATTCTTTTGTAAAAATATGATGGATAAGAGAAAAATATTTTCTTAATCACTAATCATGCTTAATGATTTGTTTGTTCATACCTTAAGTGATTACTAATCTTAGAAATGGAATTTTACGATTAATAATTTGTAAACGTTTAATTTTATCGTAAACCTTTTTACATTTTGTTATTATCAAAACGTTGAGAGATCAAAAAATATAAATAACATTTTTAAACATTATTTATATTAACAAGCACTTCTTTCTTTTGTCCCTTTTCAATTAAGTGGAGCCCATCTTCATCACTCACTCACATTCTTTCTTTTTTACATATTTAATTTTATATATAACTTTATAAAATAATATTTTATCAATTTTATAATATATTTTCTCTCTCTTATTTCAAATCTAAATCCAAACTCAAATTCTAATCCAAATCCGAATCCAAATCCTATTCCAAAACCCATCTACAAACCAAACAGACCTTAATTTATTCCATGCGAGATATTATATGTACTAGTATATGCATGTGTGTATATAATATTTTAGAGAAAATAATAATTAAGATTGTAATTTATTTTCTTGTAAGGCAAAAAGGTAACATGTTGCATAGAAAAGCATATAGCAACTTTATTTCGCTTTTAAAATATTCGCTTCTTCCCCATGCAAATAGCTTGCTCTACAAGGTAAAACCAATAAATATCGCTTTTCTAAAGGAAGGTGATTTGCCAGCTCTTTGCCCACTTTTAATTATGATTGAGACACTCACTGTACAAACAGATAAAGCATAGTGTAAACTCTAATACAACTATGTAATATATAAAATAAAGTTTTCTAATCATATTTTTGAGTGTGCAAATCAATTCTCTTTCCCAAAACACTGCATGTACGGTTTTACTTTTGTTGATTTTATTCTTTTTTACATGAACCTATTTGTAAATTTTATTAAAAGGCAGTCTGGCCTGATAAATGCTTATAAATGCTACCCATTCCGACCCGGGTTTCGGCGGGTTGACCCGATCCGACCCATTTTTTAAAGTAATTAATGCCGACTTTTTAATTGCCATGGTTAAACACGTATGATTCATACGTGTTCTTCACCGTCTCCTACTTCTCTCTCTCTCTCTCTCTCTCATAATTCTCTCTCTAATTCTAGATACATCCGTCACAAGTTCGTCACAATTTCTACACACATCCATCACTATTGAATACAGGGAATTAATTGCTTAAAAAAACACGTATGATATGGGATTTAGTTCCTCATCAAAAATTGATTTTGTTGTTGGGGTTTAGTTCTTGAATGATATGGGTTTAGTTCTTGAATGATATGGATTTAGTTCCTCATCATAAATTGATTTTGTTTTTGGGGTTTAGTTCTTGAATGATATGAGTTTTGTTGTTGGATGCTTAATCAAATGTGTGGTTCGAGCTCTAATTTGTAAGTATTAATCTTTTACCATCCACGTATATGTTTATTGATTTGGGTATGGTTTGATTTTACTTAATTCATTCTTTTATTTTTTGGAGGAGTATTTATGATTAGGGTATGTGAATTTTTTTTCAATGTTTGATAGTGCTTTTTTATGTGGGTTTTGTTATTCTGTTAGGGGGTGTTTGGATTAGCGTATATTCCCACCTTATGAGCTTATTTAGTTTCTCTAAAGCTGATAAGGTTACTTTTTTGGGCTTATAATGAGTACACAGTTGCCATTAGTTTGGGTTAAGCTCATAAGCAAAAAATTAGTTTTTGAACCTTTCCATGTCTAAATAAGCCCATACGACTAAACAATAAGCTTATCTAACAACCCCCGTTAATCAATTATCTGATTCCTCAAATTGCAACCATTGCTGTCAGAATGCAAGTTAAACACCTTCATATTTATACTTAACTAATAACTATTTAATTGTGTTACAGGTACATTACCATGTCGACGCTTGCAAGAGTCAAATGGTGGAATGTACAAAATTTAGGTATTTGAGAGATAAGGTACTATGCATTGCAGGCTCATAGAGTCGAGGTTGCCCGCATCTTGGCGGGGTAAATAAGTGGATTTGCAGCCATGGCTGATTGACCCTTCTCTTTAGCTACGGCTTCGTGGCTTTTGGTTGGTAATATTATTGTTGTCTCTTCGGTGTCACCGATCTATTCCTTGCCGTTGTTTACGATGTGTAGCGCTATTGATGTGTGTGTAACGAAGAGCACTTTAGGTATGTGATTCATATGAACAATATCCAGTCATGTGAATTGAACCAAGATACCATTGTTGAGAAAAATTTGGAAAAAAATGGGATTTAGTGTTTCAGGTTGGCAGGGCGTTTATCTGCAAGCAGCCATGGAGGTTTTCCGGCTTATGAATTTATGGCACAATTCTTTGTAGTCGTAGACTGCCTTTTAAGTGTGTAGCCATGGCGAGGCAAATTGCTACATTTGCAGCCGTGGGCTGCGTTTACACCATGATTTGTTTATGCTTATAATGGCCGCTGATTTTTTTCTTATACAATGCGATTGGCTTATGGTTTGTTTGCTGTTTGGGATTGTCTCACACTATACTGTTTTCCTAAGGGTTGTTCTTAACTTTACTTAAAAGGCAAGACTTGGGTGTTAAATGCATTTAACGCAAGCTCCGTCCCTACCCGTTGATTATTATACTGCTCGGTTGGACCCTCCCCGTGCATTTAATGCGTGACCCAGCCCGTGACCATCAACACACACAGTACAGATTATCTGATCCAGCCTGGCTTCATTTATGTACTCTTTCATTAACAACACGTACCATATATCAATCTTTTGCCATCCAAGTATATGTATATTGATTTGGATATGGTTTGATTTTACTTAATTCATTCTTTTATTTTTTGGAAGAGTATGTACGCCTTTGTGGCTTTTGGTTAGTAACATTATTGTTATCTCTTTGATGCCACCGATCTATTCGTTGTCGTCGTTTATGGTGTGTGGCGCTATTAATCGGTGTGTGACGATGAGCGCTTTAGGTGTGTGATTCGTATGAACAATATTCAGTCATGTGAACTGAACCAAGATAGAGTTGTTGAGAAAACTCTGGAAAAAAAATTGGTTATAATGGTTTATGTTGGCGGGGCGTTTATCCTAATGCTGCCATGGAGGTTTCTTCGGCTTATGAATTTAAGGTTCAGTTCTTTGTAGTCGTAGACTGCCTTTTGCGTGTGTACCCACGGCGAGGCAAATTGCTACATTTGTAGCTGTGGGCTGTGTTTACACCGTGATTTGTTTATGATTATAATGCCCGCTGATTGTTTTTTTTATATGATGCGCTTGGCTTATGGTTTGTTTTCTGTTTGGGAGTGTCTCACACTTTATTGTTTGATGAGGAAATAAATCCCACATCATACATGTTTTTTAAGAAATTAATTCCCTGTTTTCAATAGAAGGAAATGATGAGTTTATCAGTAAGAAGGACTAGCGATGAAGCGCTCTGCATCTTGGCGTGGCAACTTCCTAGAGTTGCAGCTGTAACAATCCGCATTTTCATGTGATTTTACGTCAATAAATATTCAACTAATTATTTTAAACTTTTACACGTTTACTTTTAATTTTTTACGTTTAGTTCAATCGCGTAAACTAAAAATCAACATTCAACGTAAACAGACATCAAACAAGCAAAAATTTACGTCAAGCAAGTGTTATATAATTATTACAATGATAATTTATAACTTTTCATATTTTATTTTTATTGATTTCGTAAAGCGTTTACGTTTCGCAATAAAATACATTTAAGCATACATGAAAGCACCAATACCCATCTATACTCAAACAAATACCCACTTTTATACCCAATACATAAAAATTAAATCATTTCCATGTTATAACACCCATAGGGCCGGATTTACAACATGTATACAACAAATTAAATCCTTAAACCCATTAAAGTCACTTCTACTTTGTTATTCTTACACTAGTACTCTTACATATCCTACTTCTCTAGTAATTGGCACATCAAGTATCCTTCTATGTACCATAAACCACTTTAAATCCCTTGTTTTGTTTAATGGTATGGCTAATACTTGCATTATAAAAGGAAGCCTAGTGTAAGACTTAACACTCATTCATTTCGTAAGTAAATAAAACACAAAAACCCTCCCATAGACACTCCTAGCTCACGGCTCAATTAACACTCCCAAATACTTTTATAGTTTTTTATTTTACAAAGATACAAATGTACTAGTGTTCTTAAGTATCATATCTAAGGTGATTTAAGGTGTATTGAAAGCTTGGTTGGTAAATTAAACAAGGGTTTAATCAAGAAGAAAACTAGGGTTTTCTTGATTAAGGTTTTAATTTAGGGTTTGATATCCAGAGTTTGATCTTGTGTCCTTCATCATCCTACACTCTTCTAAGGTCTACTTAAACCCTAAACTTTCTAATTCTTCATTTACATATTTTATATAATTGTTATTATGTTAATCACCACATAGGGTTTATTTTTATGGTTTATAAAATAAAGTAAGCATGTATATGATTCGAACATAATTATTCTTTTCATGAAATGGTGTTAAAAATATACTATAACACAATGAAAATACTTTATATAATTGTTGGTTAATTTATAAGTTTAGTTTATAAATTAATTTGTTAAAACTTTAATTACAAAAGTTATATATAAATTATCATGAGGACTTTACTTGGACAATCATTATGGACATAAATATGAGGTCCTAAAATATGTAAGACATATGGTACAAAGTAAATTAGAAGACTTGTACAAAATCAATCAAGAAATGATTTATAAAAACTGGTTTATATATATATATATATATATATATATATATATATATATATATATATATATATATATATATATATATATATAGGGACTGTTTTAAGCTTACTGTTTAGATTCGAATTTGTATTAATTCAGGAAACATTTTATTAAAATAGTACATATTATGAGGATCGTAAGCATATAAAAAATTTGAAAAACCGAGCTATAACGAAGAAGTTATGACATTTATAAGGTTACGATAATTAAATATACAAAAGTGCTTTTATAAAAGTTATTTGATAAAAATAGCTACTGTTTTAGATCTGAGAAAAATGTACAAGTATTTTATAATAATAGTACATGTCATGAGGATTTCAAGCATATAAGAAACTCGAAAAACAGAATTAAAATGAATAAGTTACGAGTTTTGAAAGATTTAAAGTTATAAAAGTAATTTTATAAACATTTTGAAGCTACTGATTTGACACATATTTTTATAAAATCAGTGGGTGCTTTATTTAAATACTTTATCTCTTCACGATTCCATGCATATAAAGAACAAGTGAAACAGAGTTAAAATGAGTAAGTTATGAGTTTTTAAAGATTTCAGATAAATAGAAATTATAAAACAAATTAATTTTTATAAATAACTTTCTGTAATTTTTATAAAAATGAACAATCTGATAAGAAAATAAAAAGTGGTTTACAATTGGTTTCGGGTCCGTTTGGGCTATAAAAATCTTAAGAAATATTGGCGTATCATTTATATAATATTTATATACGTTTTTAACTTTATAAATATTATTTTATAAAAAATTAAACTAATTATATAATATTATTATATAATAAATAGAAATATTAAATCATGTATTATTAACAAATAATCAATTGTTGGACAAAGATAACATTTTCTTTACGGAGACAAATACATATACCTTTATTTAACAAAGTACAATTTAAATATTGTTTTGACATTTTAAATTAAGCAGAAACTATTAGGTGTTGATGTAACTCTATAACTTACGATGTTGTATTTATATTAAATACATTATAATTATACGACCTATAATTAATTAGGTTGCATTCTGGATCGTCTGCGACGATTACTTTGTTGATTTTGCGATAATCACTACTTTCATTTGAGGTGAGTTTATAGCCCCTCTTTCAGTTGTTTTACATTTACTTTATAAATCTCGGGGGAAAATATATGGTCGTTACAACTTGTTTACATATACATTTACAATCTCTTTTACATACTCTTCTACATACTTGTTTACACACTTAATTTTGTAACTCATTTATATACTCGGATACATGAACGTTTACAAACTCATTACATGATTGATTTCAAACTTATTTTTATATCTCACGGTGAGATACAATGCTTGTTTTTACTTATGGATGCAACAACTTTACTTTTATTCGAATGATTACGGATTAGCTTTAGGTTGCATGAACTGCTAATTACTCTGAGGGTAAGTGCGAATGTTATAAAATAAATTTATTGGGGATTAACAACCCTCGTTCGGGTGATTAGCTCTCACTAGTTCGAGATCGAACTAATACCATGTTGGATCATGACTGGCTTGGAGCCTCAAGGCCAATACAACATACTTATGAACTCTTATCGTGCCTTGAATAAAGTGACATACTGATAAGTCTACGTTGCAGTTTCATGAAACTTAAGGGTACAATCGTAAACACACCTTATGTTGCATACTAGGCAATACATACTTGAAACATTTTGAGATATTGTGTTTCTTACAATTATCATACTCTTTAATCAATTTAGGTCCAACTTTTATACAAATCTTTGATCTCAACACGCATACTTATATTTTGTGACTATTATAAGGGTTGAAATGGTCATACATACTTTACAAATCTTTGATTCCAACATTTTAACAAACGCATTTTGTGTGGTTTGTGTTTACAAGCATTTTAAAAACCTATATATTTAAGTTTATGCATTGCAAGTCTTGTATGGGCGGGACTTGTAACACAGTAGATTTGTATATATAGTTTTTGGGATTTACATTTACAAAAATCTATGAACTTACCAACTTTATGTTGACACTTTTAAGCATGTTTTTCTCAGGTGAATAAGATGCTTGACATAACTTATGTGCATTGGAGTCCAAACTTCACAAGATTTCTTTTCAAATGACACATTTAGAGGTCGTTCTCTCAAGTCTTGTGCAATGGTATTATGAAGTAACGCTCCCGAACATTATTTCGCTACGACCCAATTTAGGGGTGTTACAACAGCCATGACAGATACGAGATGTTTCTCTGATGCTCTACCTTCTAAGCAAATAAAAAAATATATGACTTTTCTATGCTAAAAGCTTTTGCAGGTGTATGTTTTTAAGACATTTCCCAACCAGAAAGCAAAGTGGGAAGAAGATAGGTGGGAACGAGCAGACCAAGGTTTATTTGATGCACTATGTGCGATTACTTGGTTGTATCTATGATTAACATTCTTCAACATGTTTAATGCAGGTGTTTGAGCATCAAAGCGGAACCGGGCACATGTTAGCACTCATGCGCAGTGATGTTCATGAGCTATCAGTTCCATTTTTGTGAAAATAAACAAGGTATGTAACATAAAACTTTTGGACATGGCATTTTAAATCTTTAATATTGTAAGTAAACAGAAAGTGTTAATATTGAGAAATAGCCTTTTTTGACTCATTACATGGCCAACCCATTGTGCTCAATCTATCAGATCACAGATATGTAGGTACAATGTTGGGATCTCAGATTTGATAATTACAAAATTACATATGCATAAATGAAGATGAATGAAACAACAAAGGATTAATATGACACTTTGGTATTCTACATATGGAAGAATAAAAAGCTAGAAGATTTCCATGAAGATAGGCATTGAAAAGTCAAAGAATATCAAAGATAAAGGAAGGTTTTAATTAGTTTTAATTAGTTTCCTAATATAATTAATTAGCTTCCTTTGTAAGCCTTAATATCCCTCTATATAAAGGGTATTAGGGTGAATAGTTTTATACATCGATCATAGTTAGATCTCTCCAATGAGAGTTTAATAGTTAGCTTATTAGTTTGTGTAATAGTTAGTTATCTAGATAGCATAGTCGACTGATTAAAGTCGAATAGTTTATAGTTTATTAGTATGAATAAAGAAAACCTTGTGATAACATTGATATTCTTATTTGTTATTCCGCTGTGCTTTATATCATTCAATGTTATTATATCCTAGATGGGCAAAATGATCTATGAAGCCTACAATTAGGTTTCTATAGTTGGTATCAGAGCGGGTTGCTCTTGATATCTAGGGTTACAAGGTTAAAGTAAAGACATCATGGTCATGATTCTAATAGCAGCAAGAGTTTATGATGGTTTTATGATCGTATAGCAGCTTGGTGAAATCAATGAAGTTAGGGTTTCAACAAACCCTAATTCGGTGCAAATGAAGGAAGCTGTTCGGTGATCATAGGTATGTAAAAGTTTTCTTTTTGTGATCAAGAAATCTAGTTTTCTTTTCTTGAGTAAAACCCTAATCGTCTAGGGTTTGCTAAACAATTCTTCGTTGGCATATGGGTTTCTTGGTTGTGATCCATGGTGATTTTCCTCTCATTGATGAACGCCTAGTTGGTCTAGGGTTTATATGTTCTTCTCTGTGGATCTGATGTAGATGAATATTGTATCGTTGTGTTCTTATGGATTATATTTAAGACAATGAGGGAAATTAGTTCTTTGTGATTCCCTAATAATGGTTCATATGGTGATGATGGGCAAAAGAAAAAGGATGCTGTTGTTTCGTTATTAAAGATTGAATGTGTATGGCCTATTCTTGTTGCTGTTTTCAAACGATCTTCAACAGAAAACGTGTTTTGCCTTAATTGTACATTATGGAAGGTAGCAAATGTTGAATGTTTGCTGTATGGTTTATGTATATGGTGGTCATTGGGATGTACGTAATTATGGATACCTGATTTTATGGAAGTAGTTTGGTTATAATAGTCTTGATTTTTAGAGATTTTATTATGTTTCTATAATGACTCTCTGTTAGGACAAGAAATATAGAAGTAGTTATGAAAGGAAAACCCTATTTGATAGGGATTATAGTCGGTTCTCTTTTTGATCGTGGCTATATTTAAAATGATGTACTCCTCCTTGATACTTAGCACTTCTCGTGGATAAATGGTACTGCTCGTTATCAAGATTAGTACGAATGGTTCAAATTTGGTACTGCTACTTTGTGGTTAATACTGCTACCCAATGAGTTAGTACTGGTATGTTTAATTTTGTACTGCTTGCATTAAGTGACAAGATCAGCAACAGCGAAGTGACAGATTAAGTGTCACTAAAACAGAGTGGGAGGAAGGAGTACCCAGTTCTGTGACAGGTCAGCGTCAGCTTAGTGACAGATAATGTGCCGCTAATAGATTTTTGTGACAGTTTATTGACAGCTTTATGACGGAAAAAGGGTCGCTGATTGGGTTGGATGTTTGTACTGCTGCACTTAAAATTTTAATACTGTCAGAGTTGTCCGATAAAAGAGTTTGTACTGGTAGCTTTGACCGATATCAGATAGTACATGTTTTTGACACATTTGGGTCTCGAACGATGATAAAGTTTATGGTTTGGAGAGTATTATGAAGACATTTAATGCAATGTCTTTTTAATCAATTATGTGACAATGGTAACCTTTTTGTTACGTACAAACAAGGATTGCAAGTAGATCGCCGACTGAGGCAACAGTCACTTAAGAGAGGATGATGTTATTGCACTTAGATGATTTTCATCAATAATTACCACTTGGAGCCTACTGAGTTCGTGATTCAAAAGATGGTTAGCATACTTTCAGGGGAAGCTTATTGTTAACATGCTTAACCATCTACATGTACCACTTAAGGGGAAGTGTTCACAAGTTACTTATCTACAGATGACCCCTATTAGATGATTACAAAAAGGGGGAAGAAGACTATATGGTTTGCAGCTTATTTTAAAGTGGTGACATGTACAAGAAGATCTTATTTCAAGGGGAAGCTTTGAAGATTGTTTCATACATGAAGATTGTTTTGTAATATCAAATAGGGGAAGATTGTTGGGATTTGAGATTTGATGATTACAAAACCACATATGAAGAAAAGAAGAAAGATGAAACAACAAGGACTTAATGTGCAATATTAAGTTAGCTTCTTATCAAAGCTAGGTTTTCTTGTAAACCCTAGCCTCTCTAGTATATAAAGAGAGGTAGGGTGAATAGTTTTATATCCATCATAGTTAGATCTCTCCAATGAGAGTCTAATAGTTAGCTTATTAGTTTGTGTAATAGTTAGTTATCTAGATAGCATAGTCGACTGATTAAAGTCGAATAGTTTATAGTTTATTAGTATGAATAAAGAAAACCTTGTGATAACATTGATATTCTTATTTGTTATTCCGCTGTGCTTTATATCATTCAATGTTATTATATCCTAGATGGGCAAAACGATCTATGAAGCCTACAATTAGGTTTCTACATACACTAAAAGGACACTAACCAACAGCAGGGATGGAGGTGGAAAATTCCATGGAAGAGGCAGAGCAAAAGATAGCAAATTCAATGGCTTTAATCTACATTAACAGTTGAAACAGGTTGGTTGTATTCTCTTTAGTTATATACTATTGCGTTGACATTAGCTGTGTTGGTGATTGATGATCCGTTGACCTTTTTACCCTACAAGTATGTTGATATCTTGCACGCACATAGTCAAAATCAACTTTATTAGACTATAATCTCATGTAATTGTTTACATAATTCTAGAGATTCCTAAACAGAAGTAAGCAGAATCTAACTAGATGGGCAGTATAAGGCAGCATTCTGTGCAATTTGAGTTGTTTATCCTTTTTAGTGTTATCAACTAGAGGTGGCAGATAGGGGCGTTGGTTTAAAAAAGTAAGTTTTATACATAAGTTTAAAGTCTAATATAATTGCAAAAAATGTTTTTATCTTTGTGAGCTGCTTTTTTCTTACATGTAACTTGGTTTGGAGGTTCACGGCTTAAAAAATACACTTCAATGATTTGCAACCCTTTTCATTTAAGCTAAAGTTTTTGCTCAGTGTTTACGTCAATATTATAACATACATAAACCGAATCTGACCCATTATATATTATGGGTCAATATCGTCCAGTCTAAGATAATGATGATTAATTTTATCTTCAAAATGCCTTTCAAATTATTGTGCTGAAAAAAAGGCAGGTTTTAGTTTGCGGCTTCAATGTTAAAAAATCTAACCATGACTTCACGGATATGCCGTAATGTCTGCAATGTCAAAATCAAGGCGTATGTTGAGATAGAGTGCTTGAAGGCTTACAATCGATTCGATTGTACGTATATCTTATATATTTTTTGGGTTGATCACCATCGTTATTTACTCTTAATTGCTCATTACCTGATTACTTTAAGAAGTTAGCTTAAAAGGAATGCGTTCCCCACCCCAATCACCTGTTGTGGCAAGCTTTCGTATATTTTCTGTTACTTTTTCTTGTCATTTGTTTATATTGGTGATATATATTCCGATTCATTTATGTTAATGTTCTCTTGTTGCGTGTTTTATATTATAACCAGTCGTTCTTTACGAAGCCATGGATGCTAGGTGCCACCGCGGCGTCTTGTTTTGGTTTGCATTGGTTCGTTTACGTTGTCATGCCTGGTGCTCATTATTATCATGAGGTGTTGTATAGTTATGATACATTGACGCGGTTGTGTGTTCTTCTTGTGAATCGTCAAATTGTGATCTTGGTGCTGTTTGTTTTGGAGTCAGTGAGTTTGGCGGTACTGCATCATATTAGGGATTGTGTTATATGGTGTGTTAGTGGCTGGCGTGTTTTATGTCTGGTTGGTCGCGTCTTCCACTATTTGTGTGCTGTTTTAGGTGGAGATTAGGGGGGGGTTTAGTGAAGGGGTGGTTGGAGTTTGTGTGGGATTATATGGTGGTTTATAGGGAACGTTGGAGCGCGGGTGGGGGGGAGTGGGGGGGGGGGGTGGGGGGGGGCTGGGGGAGGGAGGGGAGGTGAGGGTGGAGACGGTGAGGGGGGGGAGTGGATATTAGGGGGCGGGGTTTGGTGTGTCATGGGGGGGATGAATAGTGGGTGGGGGGTGGTGGGGGGGTAGGGCGGAGTGTGCGCTGGGGGCGGGTTGGGGGGGGGGGTGTGGGGGGGTTGATGTACATGTAAGGTGTTGGCTGGTCGAAGATAGTGAGGGGGTGAAGGGGGTTTGAAGGGTGTGTTGTTGTGTGAGGTGGGGGTAGGGCGGCTGTGGGGGGGGGGTAGGGGGGGGGGTGTTGGGGGGGGGTGAGGTGGGGGGGGGTGGGCGTGGGAGTTGTGTTGGAGTTAAGGGGGGTGTTGGGGGTGGTGTGGGGGGGTGGGGGGGGCGGTGGGGACGAAGGGGGGGTGCGTAGGGGTGATGGGGGGGTATGGGGGGGGGAGGGGGGGGGTTGGTGTGATATTAGGGGGGTTAGAGGGGTGTTGTAATAGCAAATTCAATGGCTTTAATCTACATTAACAGTTGAAACAGGTTGGTTGTATTCTCTTTAGTTATATACTATTGCGTTGACATTAGCTGTGTTGGTGATTGATGATCCGTTGACCTTTTTACCCTACAAGTATGTTGATATCTTGCACGCACATAGTCAAAATCAACTTTATTAGACTATAATCTCATGTAATTGTTTACATAATTCTAGAGATTCCTAAACAGAAGTAAGCAGAATCTAACTAGATGGGCAGTAAGTCATCATTTATGCAATTTGCGTTGTTATCCTTTTTAGTGTATATCACTAGAGGTGGCAGAATAGGGGCGTTGGATTAAAAAAGTAAGTTTATACATAAGTTAAAGTCTAATATAACTGCAAAAAATGATTTTATCTTAGTGACGCTGCATTTTTCTTACATGTAACATGGTTTAGGAGGTTCGACGCTTAAAAAATACACTTCAAATGATTTGCAACCCTTTTCCTTTTAAGCTAAAGTTTTTGCACAGTTTTACCCGTCAAATATATAACATACATAACCCGAATTGACCCATTCATATATAATGGGTCAAAATCGTCAAGTCAAACTACTGATGATTAATTTCTATCTTCAAATGCAATACAAATTATGTGTGAAAAAAATGCAGGTTTTGTTTGCGGCTTCACTGTTAAAAACTAACCAGGCACTTCACGAAGCCGTAATGTCTGCAATGTCAAACAAGGCGACTGTGATAGAGTGCATTGAAGGCTTACAATCGATTCGTACGTAAATCTTATATAATTTTAGGGTTGATCACCATCGTTATTTCTCTTAATAGCTCAAAACTGATTACTTCTAAGAAGTTAGGCAAAAAAAGGCAAGCGATCCCATACACCTGATATTGCAAGCTTTAGTATATTTTCTGTTACTTTTTCATTACATTTGTTTATCTGAGATATCTATTCCTATTCATTTATGTTAACTGTTTTCCACATGTTGCAGTATAATACCAGACGTCTTTCGAAGCCCATGAGCTGCAAGGTGCACCTGCTTCATGTATTGGTAGCAATTGTTCGAACGTTGACATGCCGGTCACATAATATCATGAGGTGATGTAAAGATCAAGAAACCATCCTGTTAGTGTGTTGCTACATGAAAACGTCACAAGTGCACTATTTTGCAGTTAGTTTGTAATTCTTAGATTTCGTACTTCAACATATAAGTGAATTTGTAAATTTAGTTAGTGGCATGCTTGATAAAAGTCAGTATGTACTCTCATCCAAATATATATCAGAAGACTTTTGAAGCAACTGTTCGTGTATCTAATCCTTTTAGTAATGCTAAAGATATTTCAAAAATTATGAACACTTTCCCTATTCTTAGTCAACTTCTTACTAATGCTAAAGTGTTGTTACTACCTGCAACATAGGTAGTATGAACATCCCTTACCAATATAGTCTATACATCTGCTACAATGGAGACATCAACAAAAACGAATAACCTCGCGCTGCGCAGAGAAACGCGAGTTAAAAACCTAGTTTGCAAAATTTTAAAAGCAGAAAACACTTACTTATATGGTTTATATTTAAAAGATTGGTTATTCACAACCCCTTAAATACATTCCGGTTTTTTTGTTTTTTTTTCTATTTTGTAATTTTGGATCTTTTATGATTTTGTTTTCTTTATAAAACATAAGATATAAAATTTGATAAGTAAAAAGTAATTAAAGACTGAAAATATGAAACGGAGAACGCTAAAAAATTGTTTTATATTGTTAGCATAGTGGGTAAAAGTGAAGTAAAGAGGTGTCACTATCCACTAGAAGTGTACAACACACGGTAAATCTAAAATGGAACTTGAAGAATATATATGTTTTTCTAATGTTAAGAAAGAATTTCACAAAGAGTTGGTGATGAAACAACGTGCAAATCCTTTGTTGAAAGCTCCCTCGAAACTAAAATGTGGGTGACGACGAATTAATGAGTATTGTTGTTGTCATATTATTGTATATTAAATGCTTGTATGGATATTGAAGAATTATAATCTGGACGATGTATAATTACACCAAGCTAAAATGAACATTTTCGTATTAGATCACTCATGACGTGTAGTTTACGAATACATATTGTAGTGAATTCCTTTGAAGAAAATAATCAAACTCGATGTTACTATGTAGGAACAAAATTATCGTAATATAGATTAGCAGTCAAGTTATAATAGAAACTTTTTTCCTCACATGCTGAGGACCGATCTAATCCGTTCAAATCATTTGATTAAAAGACAAGATTTAATATTAAAAAACATACTCTCATTTCTTCAACTCCCACTTTTTTTTTGTAATTAAAACCCATTTTTACATTTAAAAAATAATTACATATCTCAAAAACATAAGCTGTTAACATATCTAAATTACACTATCTAATTATCTTTAAGTATCTAAATTACAATATCGTGACGAGTATTTAATTATCTTTAAATAGAGACGTACTTTCATATACTTTCGATCAACTTTTGTTTTTGACGTATTTTTTGTTTTTCTCAGTGCAGTATTTTGTTTCATGTATCACATGTGATATAACACTAATATGTAAGTTCAAACACTAAACATTTTGTTTTAAAATTGTCATATGTATTTGTGTAGAACTCAAAATGATTCACCGTTTTTTGCATTTAAAAACTCAAAATCTTTTATTCCAACCACATATCACATATAATTTTTGAAGTTTTAAATCATTACAGTTTATTTATAGAAGTCAGAAAAATATCATTTTTTTTATATTTAAACACGCTTGATATATCAGATGTGATATAAAAATAATTTTTAGATTATAAGACATTAGGATATTGATATAAGTATTATTTTTCGATGCAAAAAATGGTGAATATTTTTGAGTTGTATACAAATATTTACACCCATTTTACGTCAACATGTTTTGTGTTTAAACCTTTATATTAGTTGTAACACCCCCAAATTGGGTCGCAGCGGAATAATGAGTCCGGGAGCGTTACTCCATAGATCAATAGCACAAGATATGAGAACGACCTCTAAAAGAGTCGTTTAAAATACGATACATTGGATTTATTGAAATTGTTTAATACAAAGCGCAACGGCTTAAATTGTTCAACATTTGATAACAAAGATTTTAGATTATAGCAAAAATTCCAAGATGTAATGACTCCAAATCTTTAATGCATGACTCCCCAAAAGAGTATCCCAATGTATCCTTAGCACCTCGGGCCTCATTGACCTGAGAAAACATGCTTTAAAACGTCAACATAAAGTTGGTGAATTCATAGGTTTATGTAAATATAATGTAGGACCGCAAGATTTCCAAGTGTATGATAATGCAACAGATGCAAACATCACAAAGTGTAATTACATTTTCCTAAGCTCATGACACTGAAGCTCAACATCTATGAATGCAATAAATTTGCCAACATTGCCCGTGAATGATGTTTTAACCCACAACATCTAAATCCGACATGGTATACATCTGTTGGTTCACTCCGTGACACCAGTGAGAGCTACTCACCCGGATGGGGATGTCAATCCTAAATAGATCTATTTATAACATTCGTGCTCACATAAAGTAATTGACAGTTCATGATAATATGCTTAGTTGGTTATCGCTACTTAGGTAAACACGTAATCATGAATAAAATGTACACTTGCGTCCAATTTGTAAAACAAAGCATGTTCTCACCCCAAGATGTAAATCATTTAAATAATTATAAAGCGTGGGGCTATGAACTCACCTTAGTAGGTAGTCCTCTATGAATGATAAATATATCCAAGTATAGCAAATAAATCACACCGTCAAATACCTAAGTAAATACGGCCAGTCTTAGTCTACAAGTTTAGGCTAACGACTTAATGCATAAACTACAATGAATTGCTAGTTTATATATACTGTTATCACTTGTGTGGTGGTGCACATGTTTATTTTATTTGTCTTTACTTGTTGGCTCTTAGGAATATGTACGACTATATGCTTTTAAGTATACCCGGTGTAAAAGTATTAATAACAAATATACGTATTTATTATTCACGTGTTTTAGTTGTATAAGTATCCGTATTATACTATAACTAGTCCGATGTCATAAGTGTTTATTTAAATCACTTAATTATATAAAATACCCTTAGGTTTTCATTATTGGCAAAAATAGTCCTTAAGTTTATAAAGATAGGTTATTTACATTTTAAACCCTTAGGTTTCCATATTTACACCTTTAGTACTTTAACTTCAGAAAAGTTACACTTTTGGTCCTTATACCTTCAAACAGTCCCTTATGTTTCAATAGTGACTAAAATAGTCCCTAGACTTATAAAAATCAGTTTTGACAGTTTCTACCCTAAAGTTTCTATTTTTGACACTTTTAGTCCCTTAACTTTTAAAAATTACATTTTATGCCCAATTAAGTTCTAACAAGTGACAATAGGTTCCATTAAGTTCAATAAGCTACATAAGCTGTGGCAGCTTATAAATAAGCTCGAATGAGCTTATTTAAGCTTATTGGGCCCGTTAAGGTCCAATAAGCAATTTAAAGGTCCAATAAAGATTTTAAAACACACACGCTCTCATTAAGCTCATTTAAGCTTAATGAAGCTGTTGAGCTTTATAATAAGCTCGGATAAGCTTATTTGATCTTATTTGGCTCGTTAGCCTAATAACCATAACCCGAAAGGTTTCAAAAGGGTTTATACATGATACAACTTATTTTCCTAGTCTCATTAAGCACTTAGGATTATATTTAAGCTGTCTTTACTGTTCGGCTTATTCCATAAGCTATAACCTCTCAGTAATGGGCTTTTGGGCCCATTATGAAACCGGTAAGGGTTGTGCATGTTTAGGCTTGCTCAAATTTGGTCTATTAGTCTTTCTAAGTCTATAATAATCCCAATAAGCTGCATAAGCTTACAAATAAGCTATTCAAGCTTATTCGTGTCCTATGGACTCTTGTTTGGCTATGGTAATGGGCAGCCAAGCCCATTAAGGGTCCGGTTAGGTTTCTAATGCATAATAAGGTCCATATAAGTTCCATAAGTATATTAGACCACTTAATAAGCTCAAGGAGCTTATTAATAAGCTGTGGACCCCACGGTCATGGCCTGTTTGGCCCAATAGTGGGCTGTTGGGTTTAATGAGCCCATTAGTGGCTCGTTAAGCTTACTAGTTGGTTTCTAGGGCTTTTAACCTTTTATTAAACACTTGTTAAGCATTACTTAATCGTGTTTTAGCATATTAACGTATTTTATACCCATCTTAATGAGTCTCGTGTCCAAGACGTGGCTCATCAAGCTTTTACAAGCTTGTATGAGTTCGTCACACTATTAGGGTCTTGGTTACGCATGCCAACTCGTTCCAAACTCATTCTATTAAGTTCTTAGCAACCCTAATTCGCATATAACAAAGTGTACATTCCCTTTATGAGCAAAATGAATCATTAATTGTTTATTATACGTGACATGTACATGTTTTCTTTCTAAAATGTTTTACCAAGCCCTCGTATGCATGTTAAGTTTAAACATCCAAGTTTATACATAAGCTTCTTCTTACTTGCCTTATGGCTTCTAGTTCACCACACAAGTCCACATATGTCGAATATTTACAAGACGTGTACTTGTATACGAACTAAGATACTTACAATGAGTCCTAGCTCCTTGGTTTCGAGTTGAACATGTAGAATGACAACCCAAATTGTATATGTACAATTGTATATTCCAATCCTAGCTTATCCTGGATACCTTAGAATACTTGCTTGCGAATTGTGGTGTTGTGTCTTGGCTGTGTGACCCGAAAACAATAAGAGAAACAATATAGTTTTGTTTGAGAGTATTTGTGTGTTTAAGAGTTGTAAGAAATGTTAAGTGTTAAGTAAGAGTAGGTATATATAGGCTTAAGCCTTGTTAACTTTCTCTAGTTCTCTTTCTAAACCAAACCATTCCCTAAGTGGTGGTTTTATGGTTTCTAGTTAGCTCAAATGGTTTTGCTAATACCTCCCTAGTACATCCCTTAATTGTTCTATGTTGTACAAGATTTAGCAAATCTTATGGTTGTGTGTGTTGTTGTTGTTGGCCGCGGGTATCAATGAGCAAAGGAAAGGATCCAAGTTGGTTATTATCCAATGTGTATTAAGCTAATTAGAGACATTAAGGACAAGCCTTAATTAATCATATGTTGTACATGTACTTAATATATGATATGAAGATTTCCTAGTTGTGTATGTATGTGGGACGAGTGGTTTATGGGTTTTGTTTACCCATATTCGGCCATAATGACTTATCAACACAAGAATTGAATAATTTTTGTGTTTAAGGATTAAAAGTGGTTATTGGTTTGAGTCTAGGTAAGTCTAGGTATTTTCGGAGTGTGTCAAAAGGTATTTTATTGTGAAACGTAAGCCTTTTACGTGACCAATAAAAATAAAACGCGCAAAGTCAATAATTATCTTCCTGATAATTTCATAACACTTGCTTGACATAAACCTTAATTTATTTGGTGACCATTTACGTTAAATAATTATTTTTAGTCTACGCGATTTAGCTTAAAGGTTAAATTAAAAGTAGACGCGTACCAGACTAAAATAAATAGTGAAGAATAATAGAAGTCGTAAAATGACCTGAAAATCAAAAATGTTACACATATGTTCTTAAATCTTCTGCATTTACTTTTGAAAATGTTTTAATCAAACCTTAAAAGCAGTGGTCTCATGAGGACAGAAAACTTGCTAATCAAGATAATAAACTGAAAAGTATCATCATCTCATGTCTACCCAATGACGTGATGAAATCTATCTTTACGAGATGGTATATGCTTCGCTTTAATCGTCTAGTTTGGACTTCCCGTTCTACATTTTAACGGCTCTTCCTAAAATTAGAGTTTTATCATCGATGTGTATTAATTCCTTCCTAACGGAAAAGCTTAAGGTTCGTCAGATATAACAATTTTCTTCATAGTTGGATCATGATATGTATATGAACCTCGGCTTATTTTCTTTCTGTTTGAGAAGTTCAGCTTGTAAGCAAGGATCAACCTTTTTCTAAACCACTTTGAAAGGTCCAACGTATCTTAAAGGGTTTAAACTTTCCCCGTTTGCCAAAACCAAAAATTTGCACAAATTCCTTTCCAAGGGGAAAACTCTCAGGCATTAACTTATCACCTAACTTGGAAACTCCATCGGCTTTGATGCTTTAAGTCGGCGTAGCTCTTTTGTCGGTTCACGAGCGTCTTGAATTCTTGCTTGATCTGAATGACCTTCTCGGTTGTCTCTTGAACTAAGTCTGGATCCGGTGGAGGTAAAACACTCTCCACCTTGGCCCAACAAACAGTTTCAGTGAAACGACACTTTCGGACCGTACATTGTCTCAAAAACGGTGCAGCCTTGATGCGATAGCGTGATAACTATTGTTATATGAAAATTTGACTAATGGCAAATGCTTAACCCAACCATTTCCAAAGTCGATCATGCAAGCACGTAGCATATCCTCGAGAGTTTGATTAGTCCTCTCGCTTTGTCCGTCCATCTCCGGATGATAGGCAGTGCTCTAAATCTCAAAGTTTGTACCAAGGCATTCTAAAGTTGACTTCAGAAATTTGATGAGAATTAGGGGTCACGATCACAAATGATCGAGACAGGTATTCCATGCCTTGTGATTACCTCCTTTAGGTACGTCATTGCCAACTTCTCCATGGGGTCAGTTTCCCTTATTGGTATGAAGACTGCAGACTTAGTAAGTCGGTCAACAATCACCCAAATGGTGTCATAGCCTTGCGACAGGAATTAGGAAGACTTTATGATAAAATCCTATAATTGTGATGTTATTCCCAACTTTACATTGGGGTATCTTGGGTTTCACAACAAACCGATGGCCCTTTGTGTGTGCGGTCTTGACCTAGGACCTGTCACTAACATTTTGCTTACATAGGTGGCGATGTCGCGCTTTCATAATCTGGGCCTACAATATGTTCTTCATGTCTTGGTAATCTTGTCAGAACCCGTATGGATGGAGTATTTTGATTTGTGGGACTCGTGCATGATCACAGTCCTCAAGTCACCATAACATGGCAACCAACTCCTGCCGTTTAAGCATAAGGTTCCGACAAGCATCGGGGTTCCAACTTTTCCCTCGGTATATCTTCCTGATCATAACACACCTACTATCTTTGTTCTCTTAGATTTCTTCTGGTTTCCGTGCTCAGGCTGGAGCATTCATGATTGTTTAGGTAGACCACAAAACCAATAGTCATCAACTAAGGCTCGGACTCTTAATGGTTTAATTCTCTTTCCTGCTCAAAGCATCAGCAACAACATTTGCTTTCCCGGGTGCATAGCGATTTACAATGTAATCATGAGCAACTTTAATCCAACGTCGTTGCATCATAATTCAAACACACTCCTTTTGGTTTCAAGTATGTGTTGCAGAACTCTTATGATTGTGACACCATACACTTGGTTCCTTACAAGTGTGCCTCCAAATCTTTAGGCAAACACCACTGCACCAAGTTTCCAAATCATGGGTAGTATATTTTTTTTTCTCGGTTGAAATCTTCAAGCTGTGTGTTGCATATGCAATCACCTTCTCGTTTTGCTTCATATCCGCAACCCAATCCTTTCTACAACGCATCGCATTAAACCACACAAAAATGAAGTTCTCAACTCCTTGAGGGGTGAGCTAAGTATGGGTGCAGCTACACAACTTATGCTTCAATGTCTGAAAAGCTGCTTCTTGCTTGTCACCTCATTCAAAGGCGACTTTCTTCTGAGTAAGTTTGGTCATTGGCTTAGCGATTTTTGAAAATCCTTCAATGAATCTTTGGTAGTATCCAACAAGACGTAAAAATTGACGAATCTCCGTTGGTGTTTTAGGAGATGCCCAATATTTAATAGATTCGATCTTGGCAGGATCCACGTGAATGCCTTGACAGTCAATCACGTGATCGAGAAATTGTACCTTAGGAATCCAAAATTCACATTTTGAGAATTTAGCATACAACTCCTCTTTCTTAAGTAGCTCCAGGATTAACCTAAGACGCTCTTCATGTTCCTTCTCATCCTTTGAATAAATATAGTTATCGTCTCGTTAAGACAATTACGAAATTATAATATGTTATGGTTTGCTCACTCGGTTCATGAGGTACCTTGAGTGATTACTGCAGGTGCATTCGTCAAACCAAACTGCATCACTTGGAACTCGTAATGACCATACCGAGTCCTAAATTCCGTCTTCGGAATATCCTCTTCTCGTACCCTAAGCTGATGATAACCCGACCGCAAGTATATTTTTGAATAAACACTGGATCCTTGTAGTTGATCAAACAAATCATCAATCCCTTGGGTTGAGGGGAGTAACGAATCTCACCGTCCAACTTATATTTCAATTCCTGGTAGGTCGACGCAATCCGGATATGATCCGTCTTCTTTGTGACAACAGACTCAGAGTGCTCCTAAGGTGAGGAACTAGGTTTAGTATCCCTTGTCGATTTGTTCCTGCAGTCTCTGTTCACGACAACTCTTTCATTCGGAATGGAGCTAATCATATGGTCGATCATGCTACAGGGTAGCACCAGGCATCAAAATCCGATTTGGAATTCCACTTGGTGAGTTGGTGGAAGACACGACTAAATCTTCAAGAAATACTTCCGGTAATTTTTGAACAGATTGGTACGTCTCCTAGTCGCTTATCCACGACTTGTCTTCAGTCTCCTTCGTAGTAACATGTGCCAAAAAGACATGATGTGCTTTCAACAAATATTTCTGAGTTTTGGTGCATGAAATGATGTTCAAACGGGTCTCGCTTCCTTGATTACTTCCATCACCGTGGATCATTAAGGTTTCATTTCCCTAGGGGATACGAACGATCTTCTCAGCACAATCGATGACAACGTGGTACTTTGACTAACCAATTCCTTAACGATTATGACATCGGAAGTACCAAGTTCTACGGGCTTTTTGTTTTTGTTGAATGGTGGCTAGTTTAAAGAAGTTTTAATGTACAACCCCGGATGATAGTGTTTATCCTAATTATTTTTCTGTTGGCTAGTTAGACATCATAATAATGATCCAATATGGTTGGTGTGATATCAAATTAGGGATACTAAAATGTTTGTAGATACAAATCTTCTTTCGGCACCATATCAATAAGATAGAAGCATAAACGGTTGTTTTTATGCAAATGTACCCGTAACGACTTTGAGTCGGGTTTTGTTCCCCGTATTGCCCACCTACAAAACCTTGGTGGTGCATTGTCGTTCCCACGTTGGTTACCTAGGTTTCCATTCTTCAACTTCGGGCAGTCCTTCTTGTAATGCCCCTGAACACCACACTCGTAACAAGTGACAACATTCTTAGTTGTTCCGGAGTTCCCACGGTTGTTATTATTACCATTGGGTCCCGAATCTTCAGGCACGTGCCAGATGGCCTGATAGTTCTTGCAACTTACTTTCACCTGGGAGCAACATGGCCCATTTGTGGAGTTTGTTTGCATTTGTTCACCAAGGGCTGTGATCCCAGTGTACTATCTCTTTTTCACCAGGCTCCATACAGTGTAAGCTCGCCCAGTGTTCTGCCTCTTGTTTTATTGTGGGTACCCTTGATTGTTCCCAGCATTAAATTCCAACTTCCTATTCTGCTCAGCTTGTCTTTTCAAGCTGATAGTAAGTACTTTTTGATACCAATCTGATTCTTTAAGCAAACTACATTGCTTTCTCCATTGTCTTGGGCTGATATGACATTACATTTCCTCGAATCATATCAGGAAGTCCACCAACATATTTCTCAACTTCTTCCAATTCCTTGTGGAACATCCTTCCACACATTCAATGCAAGTTCTTGAAACTACAAGTATTGCTCGTGACATCATGTACCTTTACTTTTGGTATCCAGAGCTCAAATTTAGAATTTCTTGATTTCACTTTGGGCAGTAAGTATTTGTTCGTCATCATCTTCTTTAGTGTCTTCAGTCCATAGCATAAGCAACTTATTGTGTTAGGCTCTTATTGTGGGAGTTCCACCATGTTTGCGCATTTCCTAGGATAAGTGCAAAGTAGCGATACTTAACTTGGGTTTCTTCTGATAGTTGCTATTGTGTATAATACGATGTTCCTCCTTCATAAACCATTATGCTAACTACAACCACTCCTTCAGTTACCCTTAAAGTGAGGGAGGCTGACCATTCAGAAAGGCTTTGTATTTTACACTCACGCGTGAGGGCGTGTAACTTCCTCTAGGTTCTAGTGGCCAGATTTGTGGCTACCGTCGCCATGGCCATTTGTGCTATTTCGAGAGTTTCATGAGTTGCAAGTGCCGAGACACTCATTGCTTGGTTCAATTGTCAACTGAAGCGCTGTCATTTGGGGCAGCAGCCGCGGCAAGTTTAGTTGCTGAGTAGAACATCGAGGTAATTTTGCAGCATACATGTTGGTTCTTTTTGGGGCATTGTGTGCTTTATCATTTGTGTAACATCAATATATATACTAGGGATGGATTTCATTTAAGCTATATCATTGTCGTGGGGGTGCGTTAGAGAGTTATAGTGATCTAGATCTCTTCCACAAGGTGATGTGTTGTTACATGAATGGGTTCTTAATCTCCTTTTACAGTAATTGTGAGAGCGACATGGTCATATCGTACTTCCTACAGCTGTGTGTTCTGGGAATTTTACACAAGTCTGAGGGGTAGGCGTATTGTTGGTTGGTCCTTTTGCCCCGGCAGTTGCGTGGGGGGGTGTATTCCCTGTTCTCGGTGACGGAGTTCTTTTGGAGTGCGTGTTTTGCGTTCTGGGTTTTGGGAGGGGGAGGCGTTGGTGGGGGGGGGGGGGTTGGGGGGGGGGGGGTGGTTGGGTGGGGCGGGGGGGAGGGGGTGGGGGGGGTGCGAGGGGGGGGGGTGGGGGGGGGGTGGGGTGGGGGGGGGGGGCGGGGGGGGTCGGGTTGGGTGGGTTGTGGGTGGGGGAGGGGGGGAGGTTGGGGGGGGAGGGTGGGGGTGGAGGGGGGGGGGTTAGGGGGGGGGGGGGTTGGGGGGGGGGGAGGGGAGGGGGGGGGTGGGGAGGGAGGGGGGGGGGGGGGGGGGGGGGGGGGGGGGGGGTGGGGGGTGGGGGGTTGGGGGGGGGGGGGGGGGGAGGGGGGGGGGGGGGGGGGGGGTGGGGGGAGGGGGGTGGTGGGTTGAGGGTGGGGAGGGTTGGGGCGAGCAGGGGGGGGGGGGGTGGGGGGGTGGGGTTGGGGTGGTGGGGGGGGGTGGGGGGTAGTGGGCGGTTAGGGGGGGGGAGGGGGTTGGTGGGGGGGAGGAGGCGGGGGTGGGGTGGGGGGGGGGGGGGGGGGGGGGGGGGGAGGGGGGGAGGGGGGGGGGGGGGTGGGGGGGTGGGGGGGGGGTGGGGGGGGGGGGGGGGGGGAGGGAGGGGGTGGGGGGGGGGGGGGTTGGGGGGGGGGTGGGGGGGGGGGTGGGGGGGTGATGGGGGGGGGGGTTTGGGCGGGGGTGTGGGGGGGGGGGGGGGGGGGGGGGGGGGGGTGGGGGTTAGGGGGGGGGGGGGGGGTTGGGGCGGTGGGTTAGGGCGGGGGGGGGTTGGGGACGGGGGGTTGTGGGGGGGGGTGGGTTGTGGGGGTTGGGGGGGTGGAGGGGGGGGGGGAGGGGGGGGTGGGAGGGGGGGGGGGTGAGGTGGGGGGGGGAGGGGGGGTTGGGGGGGGGGGCGTGGGGAGGGTGGGCGGGGAGGATGGGGTTGGGAGTTGGAGGGGGGGGGGGTGGGGGGGGGGGTGATGGGGGGGGGGGGGGGGGGGGGGGGGGGGGGGGGGGGGTGTAGGGGGGGGGGGGGATGGGGTTGGGGGGGGGGGGTTGGGGGGGGGTGTGGTGGGAGGGGGGGGGGGGGGTGTGGGGGGGGGGGGGGGGGTGGGTGGGTGGGTAGGGGGGGGGGGAGGGAGGGGGGGGGGTGGGGGGGGGTTGGGGGGCGTGGGGGGGGGGTGGGGGGGGGGGCGCGTGTGGGGGGGGGGTGGGGTTGGTGGGGGATGGGGGAGGGGGGTTTTGGGGGGGGGTGGGTGGGGGGTCTGTGGGGGGGGTGGGTGGGGGGGGGGGGGGGTGGGGAGGGGCGGGGAGAGCGGGGGGGGGTGGGGGGGGGTGGTGGGTAGGTGGGGAGGGGTGGGGGGGGAGGGTGGTTGGGGGGGGGGGGGTGGGGGGGAGGTTTGGGGGAGGGGGGAGTGGGGCGGGGGGTGGGGGGTGGGAGGGGGGGGGGTGGGCGTGGGGGGGGCGGGGGGGGGGGGGGTAGGGGGGGGGGGGGGGGGGCGGGTGAGGGTGGGGTGGGTTGGGGGGGGGGGGGGGGTTGGGGAGGGGGGTGTGGGGGGGGGGGGGGGGTGGGGGGGGGGGGGGGGTTGGGTAAATCCTGGGGTGTTTTTTGGTTTTGTCAGTTTTTGTAAGTGTATTGTTTGTTTTTTAATTTGTTTTACTTTAGGTGTTGTTATGTTTTGTTGGTTTTTTTTTTTTTTTTTTTGTTTTTTATTTTGGTTTTTTTTTTGTTGTTTGTGGTCGTTTTGTATGTGTTTGTTTTTTTTTTTGTATTTTTGTTTTTGTTTTGTGTAATTGGTTTATGTGTTGTTCTTGTTGGTTTTTTTTAAGTTTGTTGTGTTTTTTTGTTTTTTTTTTTTGTTTATTTTTATTGTTGTTTTGTTTGTTTGGGTTTGTGTTTTTTTTTGGGCTTTGTTTTTTTTTTTTTTTTTTTTTTTTTAGGTTTTTTATATTTTTTTGTGTCTTTTAATGTTTTTTTTTTTTGTGTGTTTGGGGTGTAAGTTTTGGTTTTATGTTTTGTTTTTTGTTTGTTTGTTTTTTTTTTGGGTTTGTGTTGTTTTTTTATTGTGTTTTTGTGGTTTAATTTTGTGTTTTGTTTTTTTTTTTGTTTTGGTTTTGTCTTAAATTTGTTTTTTGTGTATGTTTAAGTGGTTGTTTTTTTTTTTTTGTGGTGTTGTTTTTTTTTTTTTTTTTTTTATTTTTTTTTTTTTTTAGTGTGTTTTTATTTGTTTTTTTTTTTCTTTGTTTTTTTTTTTTGTTTGGTTGTTTGTTTGCTTATTTTTGGTTGTTTGTTGTTTTGTTTTTGTTTAAGGTGTTTGTATTTTTTTTTTTATTTTTGTTAATTTTTTAGTTAGGCCTTTTTTTTTTTTAAGTATTTTTTTGTTTTGCTTTTTTTTTTATTTCGTTTTTGTTTTTGTGTGTATTGGTGTTTTATTATTTTTTGTTTGTTTTTTTTTTTTATATGGTGTTTTTTTTTTTTTTTTGTCATTTTTTTTTTTTTTTTGTGATTTTGGATTTTTGTTTTTTTAAGTTTTTATTTTGGGTTTGTTGTTATGTTTTTGTTGGTTTTTTTGTGTGTTTGTTATTTGGTTTGTGTTTTTTGTTGGGTTTTTTTTTTTGTGTTTTTTTTTTTGTTTTTGGTTTGTTGTTTTTTTGTGTTGTTAGTCTTTTTGTTTTTTTTTACTTATTTTTTTTTTGTTGTGTGTCTGTTTTGTTTTTTGTTTGTGTTTTTGTTTTTTTTTTTTGGGTTTTGGTTAGGTTTTTTTTTTTTTTTTGTGGTTTCTTTTTGGGTGTTGTTTTTAGTTATTATATTTTCTGGTTAGTTTTGTCTTTTTTTTTTTTTCTTTTTTGTTTTTTTATGTTTTTCTGTTATTTTTTTTTTTGTTTAATGGTGATTTTTTTTGGTTTTTTTAAATGTTTGTTTTTTTTTTTTGTTTAATTTTTGTTGTGTTGTATTTGTTTGTTGTTTATTTATTTTTTAGTTTATTTTTTATTGTTTTTTTTGTTTTTGTTTTTTTTTTTTTTGTTATTGTGATTGTTTTTTGGTAATTTGTTAGTATTTTTCTGGTATTTTTATTGTTGTTTTTTTTTATTTTTTAGTTATTTTGTTTGTTTTTTTGGTTGTTTTTTTTTTTTTTTTTTTTTTATGTTTAAGTTTTTAGAGTTTTTGTTTTGTTTTGTTTATTTTTTTTTAATATTTTTTTATGTTGGTCTTTTTTTTTTTTTCTGTTTTTTTTTTAGGGTTTTAAATTTTTTTTTTTTTGTTTGGGTTTTTGGTTTTTTTGTTTTTTTTTTTGGTTTGTTTTAGTTTTTTTTTTTTTTGTTGTATTCTAATTTTTTTTTGTTGTTATGTTTTTTTTTTTTTTTGTTTCTACGTATTTTGCTTTTTTTTGGTATGTTTTTTTTTTGTTTTTTTTTTTTTGTATTTTTTTTTTATGTTGTGTTTTTTTTAGTTTGTTTTTTATTATTTATTTTTTTTTTTTTGTTGTTTATTTGTTTTTTTTTTTTTTTTAGTAAGCTTTTATAATGGTTTTGTTTTATTTGTAGGTTATGTTCGTTTTTGGTTTGTTAGGTTTTTTTTTGTTTGTTATAATTTTGTTTTTTGTTTTATTTTGTTATAATTTTTTTTTTTTTTTTTTTTGTGTTTTTTTTTTTTTTTGTTTTATTTGTTTTGTATATTAATGTGTGTGTTTTGTGTATTTTTTTTTTTTTTGTTAGTTTTTATTTGTTTTTGTTTTTTATTTTTTATTTATTAATTTAGGTGTTTTTGCTTGTTTTTTTTTTTGTTTTTGTTAGTTGGTTTGTAATGTTTTATTATATGTTTGTAGTTTTGTTGGTTTTTTTTTGTTTTTTTTTTGTTGTTTATTTTTTTGTGTTTTTTTTTTTTTTTTTGTTTATTTTTGTGTTTTGTAGGTTTGTTGGTTGTGTTTGGGTTTTGTTTTTTGTCTTGTTTTTTATTTGTTTTTTTTCGGTTTTGGGGTTGTGTTTGTTTGTTAGTTTTGTTTGTTTTTTTTGTTGTTTTTTGTTTTTTAGTGTTTTGTTGTTTTCTGTGGTTGTTTTTTGTTGATTTTGGTTATTTCTGTGTTTCTTTTTTTGGTATTGGGATTAAATTTGGTTTGTTTTTTTTGTGTTTTATTTTTTTGTTTTTTTTTTGTTGTGTTTGTTTTATTTTTTTTGGTGTTGTGTTTTTTTTTTTATTTTTATTGTTTTTTTGTGTGTTTTTTTTGTATTTTTTTTTGTTGTTTTTTTATATTCTGGGGTTCTTTTTTTTGTTTGTTTTTTTTCTTTACTTTTTTTTTTTGTGTGTTGTTTTGTTAATGTAATGTATTTTAGTTGTTGTTTGTGTTATTTAATTTATAATTTTTTTTGTTTTTTTTTTTTTGTTTTTTGTGTTTTTGTTTGTATTTTGTTTTTTTTGTTTTTGGTTTTTTTTGTTCTTTGGATTCTTGTTTGGATTTTGTTTATTTTTGTGGTTTGGTGTTTTTGTGTTATGTAAGTTTTGTAATGTTTGTTTTGTTTGTTGTTTGTTATTGTGTTTTTTTGGTTTTTTTTTATTTTTGTTAAGTTTTTTTGTTTGTTTTTTGTTTTAAATTTTAGTTGTTTTATGGTTTTTGTTTTTTGATTTTGTTTGGGGGTTATTGTTTTTGGTTAATTGGTTTGTGTTTTTTTTTTGTTTGTTTTTGTTTAATTGGTGTTTTTTTTTTTTTTTGTTGGTTTTTTTTTGTTTGGTTTTTTTTTTGAGTTTTTTGTCTGGTGTTTTTGTTTTTTTTTTTGTTTTTTTTTTTTTTAATGGTATTTTTTAGTTTTTTTTTTTTTGTTTTTTTGTTTAATTTGTTTTTTATTTTGTTTTGTTTATGTATTTTTTGTGTTTGGTTGTTTTTGTTTTGTATGTTTTGGTTGTTATTTTGTCTTTTTTAGTTTTTTTGTTTTTTTTTTTTTTTTTTTTGTTTTTTTGGTTGTTTTGTTTTGTCTTTTTTTTTTTTTTTATTTAATATATTTGTTTTGTTTTTTTTTTTGTTTTGTTTTTTTTTAATTGGTTTTTGTTTTTTTTTTTTTTTTTTTTGTTAAAAGTTTTTTTTTTTATGTTATTTTAATTTTTATTTGTTTTGTTGGTATTTTTTTTTTTATTTTTTAGTTTTTTGTTTTGTTTGTCTTTTTTTTTTTTGTAATTTTTTTATTGTTTTTTTTTTATTGTTTATATCTGTTGTTTTTGTTTTGTTTTGTTGTGTTTTGTGTTTTTATTATATTTTTTTTTGTTGGGTTTGTGTTTTGAAATTGTTTTTTTAAAAAAGTTTTTTTTTTATTTTTTTGGTGTTTATGTTTTTAAATTTTTGTTGGTTGTTTGGGTTATTGTTTTTAGTGTGGTTATTTTGTTGGTTTTTGTATTTAAGTTTTTGTTTGTGTTTTTGTTTTTGTTTGGTTTGTATATTTGTTAGTTTTGGTGTTTTTGTTTGTTTTTGTTTATGTTTGTTGTGTCTCTGTTGTGTTTTATGTTTTTTGTTTGTGTTTGTGGTTTTGTGTTTTTGTGTTTTTTGTTGTTTTGTGGTTTGTTGTATTTTTTTACTTTTTTTATTTGTTATTTTTTTTATTTGTTTTTTATTTTGTTTTTTTTTTTAAGTTTTTTTTGTTTTGTTTTTTTTTTTTGGTGTTTGTATTTTTTTTTTTTTTTTTGGCCTGTTGTATTTTATGTGTTGTTGTTTTTTGGTTTGGTGTATAGGTGGTTTTTTGTTGGGTAGTGTCTTTATTTGTTTCTTTGGTTTGTTGTTTGGTTGGTGTGTATTTGTGTGTTTTTTGTTTTTGTTTGGAATTTTTTTATTAATTGGTTTTCTGTAATTTTTTTTTTTTGGTTTTGTTCTTTTTTTTGTTTTTGTTTTTTGTTTGTTTTTTTGTATGGTTGTTTTTGTGCTATTTTGTGTGTGGTTTGTTTTTTTGTTGCTTGTTGTTTTTTGTTTGTTTCTGTATGTTGTGTTTTTTTTTTAGGTGGTTTTTTTTTTTTTTGTTTTTTTTTGTTGGTATGTTGTTTCTTTTTTTTTGTGTGTTTTTTTTTTAATGTGTGGTTGCTTATAGTTATTTTTTCTTGTTATTTCTTTTTGTTTTGTTTTTGCGTTTTGTTTTTTGTTTTTTTGTTGTTTTTACTCTTTTTTTTTTTTTTGTGTGTGTTATTTTTCTTTTTTTTGGTGTATTTCTTGTTTTTTGTGTTTTTTTTTTTGTGTTTGTGGTGGTGTTGGTTTTTTTTAATGTTTTTTTGTTTTGGTTAGTTTTGGTTTAATTATTGTTTGTGTTTCTTTTTTTTATATTAGGTAATTTGTTTGTGTGTGTGTTTGTTGTTTGGTTATTTTGGTTTTTTTATTTAATAGTGTTTTTTTTTTGGTTGTTTTTTATTTTTTTCTCTTTTGTTTGGGTTTTTTGGTTTAATTTTTTGTCTAGGTGGTGGTTTTTTTTTTGTATGTGTAGTTTTGTTTTGTATTTTTGTTTTTGTGTTTTGGTGTTGTTTTAGTTTTTTTTTTTTTTATTTGTTCTTGTTTTGTTTTTGTTTTTGTTGGGTGTTTTTTATATGTGGTTTAGTTGTTTTTGTTTGTTTTTATGTGGGTCGTTTTTTTATTTTTTTTTTTGTTAATTTTTTTTAAATTTTTTGGGTAGTAATTATTTGTTTTTTTTTAGTGGTTTTGTTGTTTGTGTTTTGTTTTTTTGTTTGTGGTTTTTTGTTGGTTGGGTTGGTGTTGATAATGGTAGTTTGGGTTTTTGTGTGTTTAATTAGGTATTTTATTTTGTTTTGATTTTTTTTTTTGTTTTTTTTTGTGTTTGTTTTTTTTTTGTAATGTTTGTTGTTTTGGTTTTTTTGTTATTGGTTTTGTTTTGACTTTTGTGGTTTGTTATTTTAGGGTTTATTTATTGTTTTTTGTTGGTGGTTTTTTTAATTAGTTGTTTTTTTTTATGTTTTTTTTGTTTTTTTTATTTTTTTTTTTTTGGATTAATTTGTTTTTTTTTTTTTTGTAATTTTGTTTTATTGGGTGCTATGTTGTTTAGTTTTTGGGTTTTTTTGGGTTTTTTTTGGTGTTTAATTTTGTTTTTTTGTTGTGTTTTTTTTGTGGGCTTTTTTTTTTTAGTTTTTTTTAAATTTAAAGTTTGTGTTATTATTCTGTATTTTTTGTTGGTTGGTTTTGTCGGTGTTTTTTTAGGGTGGGTTTTGGTGTTTTTTGCTTGTTGTTTGTTTTTTGTTATGTTTGTGGTTGTGTGTTGGTTTTTTTTTTTTGTTTTGTTTTTTGTGTTTTTTGTGTTTTGTTTGTGTTGGTGAGTTTTATGTTGTTTTTGTTTTTTTGGTTTTTTTTTTTGTTTATTTTTTTTTTTGTTCTTTTTTGTTTTTTTTAGTTTGTTTTTGATGTTTTTTTGTTTTGTTTTTTGGTTTTTTTGTTTAGGTTAATTTTTTTTTGGGGTATTTCTTTTTGAACGAATCTTCACGTTCCCATGTGAACTCAGGACCTCTCCTCGAGTTCCAGCGAACCTTAACGATTGGTATACGGCTTCGCTTTAATCGTTTGACTTCTCGTTCCATAATTTCAACGGTCTCTTCCACAAATTAGAGTTTATCATCGATGTGTAATCCTTCTAACGGAATGGCTAATGGTTCGTCGGAATAACATTTCTTCAAGTTGGATACATGAAATATATTGTGAACCCTGCTTCATTCTTGAGGAAGTTTAAGCTTGTAAGCAACAGATCCAATCTTTTTCAACACTTTGAAAGGTCCAACGTATCTAGGGTTTAACTTTTCCCATTTTCTAAAACGCACAACTCCTTTCCAAGAGGAAACTCTGAGCATAATCTTATCCCCAACTTGGAACTCCATCGGCTTGCACTTTAAGTCGGCGTAGCTCTTTTGTCTGTCATGAGCAGCTTGAATTCTATGCTTGATCTGAATGACCTTCTCGGTTGTCTCTTGAACTAAGTCTGGACTAGTGAGTTGAACCTCTCTAACCTTGGCCCAACAAACAGGTGAACAACACTCTCGACCGTACAGTGCCTCAAACGGTGCAGCCTTGATGCTAGCGTGATAACTATTGTTATATGAAAATTTGACTAATCGCAAATGCTTAACACAACCATTTACAATGTCGATCACTCAAGCATGTAGCATATCCTCGAGAGTTTGAATAGTCCTCTCACTTTGTCCATCCATCTCTGGATGATAGGCAGTGCTTATATCCAAGTTAGTACCCAAGGCCTTCTGAAGTGACTTCTAGAAATTTGATGAGAATCTAGGGTCACGATCACAAATGATCGAGACAGGTATTCCATGCCTTGTGACTACCTCCTTTAGGTACGTCATTGCCAACTTATCCATGGGGTCAGTTTCCCTCATTGGTACAAAGATTGCAGACTTAGTAAGTCGGTCAACAATCACCCAAATGGTGTCATAGCCTTGCAATGACTTAGGAAGCTTTGTGATAAAATCCATTGTGATGTTATCCCACTTACATTAGGGTATCTCGGGTTGCACCAACAAACCCGATGGCCTTTGGTGTTCAACCTTGAGCCTAGCACATGTCAGATGTCGGCTTTCATATTGGGCCACCAATATAGCTTCTTCATGTCTTGGTACATCTTGTCGGAACCCGGATGGATGAAGTATTTTGATTTGTGAGACTCGTGCATGATCACAGTCCTTAAGTTACCATAACATGGCAACCAACTCCTGCCATTTAAGCATAAGGTTCTGTCAGCACGGGGTTCCAACTTTTCCCTCGGTATATCCTTCCTGATCATACCACCTACATCTTCGTTCTCGAGATTCTCTGGTTTCTGCGCTTCGGTCTGAGCATTCAAGATCTGTTTAGGAAGATCCAAACCAATAGTCATCACTAAGGCTCGGACTCTTAATGGTTTAATTCGCTCTTTCCTGCTCAAAGCATCAGCAACAACATTTGCTTTCCCCGGGTGATAACGAATCTCACAATCGTAATCACTGAGCAACTCTAACCAACGTCGTTGCCTCATATTCAACTCCTTTTGGTCAAGTATGTGTTGTAGACTCTTATGATCTGTGAACACCGTACACTTGGTTCCATACAAGTAGTGCCTCCAAATCTTTAGAGCAAACACCACTGCACCAAGTTCCAAATCATGGGTAGTATAATTTTTCTCATGAATCTTCAGCTGTTGTGATGCATAAGCAATCACCTTCTCGTTTTGCATCAATACTACACATAATCCTTTATGCGACGCATTGCAATAAACAATAAAGTTCTCAACTCGTTGAGGGAGAGCTAAGATGGATGCGCTACACAACTTATGCTTCAATGTCTGAAAAGTTGCTTCTTGCTTGTCACCCCATTCAAAGGCGACTTTCTTCTGAGTAAGTTTGGTCACTGGCTTAGCAATTTTTGAAAATCCTTCATTGAATCTTCGGTAGTATCCAGCAAGACCTAAAAATTGACGAATCTCCGTTGGTGTTTTAGGAGCTGCCCAATCTTTGATAGATTCGATCTTGGCAGGATCCACGTGAATGCCTTGACAGTCAATCACGTGACCGAGAAACTGTACCTTAGGAATCCAAAATTTACATTTTGAGAATTTAGCGTACAACTCCTCTTTCTTAAGTAGCTCTAGGATTAACCTAAGATTCTCTTCATGTTCCTTCTCATCCTTTGAATAAATAAGTATATCGTCGATAAAGACTATTACAAAATTATCTAAGTATGGTTTGCACACTCGGTTCATGAGGTCCATGAATACTGCAAGTGCATTCGTCAAACCAAACGGCATCACTTGGAACTCGTAATGACCATACTGAGTCCTAAATGTCGTCTTTGGAATATCCTCTTCTCGTACCCTAAGCTGATGATAACCCGACCGCAAGTCTATTTTTGAATAAACACTGGATCCTTGTAGTTGATCAAACAAATCATCAATCCTTGGGAGAGGATAACAATTCTTCACTGTCAACTTATTCAATTCCCGGTAGTCGACGCACATCCAGAATGATCTGTCCTTCTTTTTGACAAACAAGACCGAAGCTCCCCAAGGTGAGGAACTGGGTCTTATAAATCCCTTGTCGGATAGTTCTTGCAGTTGTTCCGACAACTCTTTCAATTCGGAAGGAGCTAATCGATAAGGTCCTCGTGCTACAGGTGCAGCACCAGGTATCAAATCGATTTGGAATTCCACTTGTCGAGTCGGTGGAAGACCCGGAAAATCTTCGGGAAATACTTTGGGAAAATTTTGAATGATTGGTACGTCCTCCAGTCGCTTCTCCCCCGACTTGTCTTCAGTCTCCTTCGTAGTAACATGTGTCAAAAAGACATGGTGTCCTTTTAACAAATATTTTTGAGTTTTGGTGCATGAAATGATATTCAAACGAGTCTTGCTTCCTTGATTACTTTTGTTACCGTGGATCATTAAGGTTTCATTTCCCAAGGGGATACGAACGATCTTCTCGGCACAGTTGATGACAGCGTAGTACTTTGACAACCAATCCATACCGATTATGACGTCAAAGCTACCAAGTTCTACGGGCATTAAGTTTATGTTGAATGGATGGTTTAATAAGTTTAATGTACAACCCCGGATGATAATGTTTATCCCAATTATTTTTCCGTCGGCTAGTTCGACATCATAATAATGATCCAATATGGTTGGTGTGATATCAATTAGGGAACTAAATGTAGTAGATACAAAACTTCTATTGACACCAGTATCAAATAAGATAGAAGCATAGCGGTTGTTTAGAATGAACGTACCCGTAACAACGTTGGAGTCCGGGTTTGTTCCCACATTACCCACCACATAAACCTTGGCTGGTGCATTGTCGTTCCCACGTTGGTTACCATGGTTTCCATTCTTTAACTTTGGGCAGTCCTTCTTGCAATGCCCCTGAAAACCACATTCATAACAAGTGATAGCATTCTGAGTTGTTTCGGAGTTCCCACGGTTGTTATTATTACCATTGGGTCCAAAACTCCTACAGTCACGAGCCAGATGGCCGATCTTCTTGCACTTATGACACCTGGGAGCACATGGCCCTTTGTGGTGATAGTTGCATTTGGTACACAAGGGCAGTGATCCCGTGTACTCTCTCTTTTCACCAGGCCTAGCAGTGTAAGCTCGCCTAGTGTTCTGCCTCTTGTTTTATTGTTGGTACCCTTTATTGTTCCCAGCATTAAATTCCAACTTCCTTTTCTGCTCAACTTGCCTTTCAGTGACAGTGAGAACCTTTTGATCCATCTGATCATTAGCAAACTCAATTGCTTTCTCCATTGTCTTAGGCTGACATGACATTACATTTCCTCGAATCATATCAGGAAGTCCACCAACATATTTCTCAACTTCTTCTGATTCCTTGTGGAACATCCTTCTACACATCAATGCAAGTTCTTCGAAACGCAGAGAAATTGCTCACGACATCAGTACTTTTTACTTTTACGTTCCAGAGCTCAATTTCTAATTTCTTGATTTCACCTCTTGGGCAGTATTTGTCCGTCATCATCTTCTTTAGTGTCTTCCAGTCCATAGCATAAGTAACATCTTGTGTAACGGCCTTCATGTGGGAGTTCCACCATGTTAGCGCATTTCTAAGGAAAGTGCAAGTAGCGAACTTAACTTGGTTCTCTACAGCACAGTTGCTAATGTGGAAAACTGATTCCATCCTTTCAAACCATTATGCTAACACAACCCTTTAGTACCCTTAAAAGTAAGGGGCTGACAATTTAGAAAGTATTTGTACGTACACTCACACGGAGTGCGTGTACTTCCTCTAGTTCCAGTGCCAGAATTGTGGCTACCGTCGCCATGACCATTTGTGCTATTTTGAAGAGTTTCATGATTAGCAAGTGCTGCAGACACTCTTGCTTCGATCAATTGCTCAACAGCAATATCTGTCATTAGGGCAGAAGCTGCCGCAGTAGCAGCAGCAATGGCGGCAGCAGCCCTTGCAGCAGCAGAGGTTCTTTTTGGTGGCATATTATTCTAAATCACAACAATATAAAACACGTGAGCTTTCATAAACATCACAATATGACATGGGTGTAATATATATATAACAAGATCACCTCACACAGTAATTATATAACATGACTAGGATTACAACACACAACAGAATTGAGATCGACATGACATAATACAACATATCATATATAACAGGGAAAAACATACATGACTATCTGATACAATAATTGAAAAGTATAAATTCTACTGCTATGCTAGCTGGGTATAACCCATAACACTTAGTCGGCTAACAAAATGATAGCTATGAATCTAACATGGAAAATGTAAATCTAGGCAAAACTATCAGCGCCCTCGCGATTACCTACATGAGTCTGGTCTTTAGCCTGAAGTGCCTGAATCTGTCCTAATGCTGCTGACTAACTGTCCCTGTAGTGCCCAAACATGTGCAATCAATGTCGCCGTCAGTAACTCCTGTGAGGCGATGCGGTAATCCTGCATCTGGGTATGAGTCCTATATGCTTGCAGCTCATAGTGAACTATCGTACTCAACCCGATGGAATGTGCCCAAGCCTCTTGGGAAACTAAGGCCTCCTGGTCCAACAGTCGTGTAGTCTCATAGTGAAACTGTCTATCCTCGGCCAATATGTCAACCCTCTGATATATCTAAGTCTACCTGTCCTGAGTGTCCTCAATCACAGCATAAATATCCTAAGTGTCATGCTCTTGCACTGCAGCGAGATCAGTCACCTTGTTATTGACCTCTTCGAGGGTCGTCGGTGCTACCTCCTCTACAGTCTCTGCTGGGTCTACCCAAACATCCTTAATGCCATAGCCGACCTCCTCGACTCTCTGTCGTCTGACCTCGGCATCCACAGTGTCGATACACCCATAATCCGCTCCATGACCTCCTGTAGGTCTAGGGTCAGCCATCGAACTCTCTCCTACCTCATACCTTAATGTGAGAGCAGTCAGACATAACCTCTTATGAGGTGGTAAGTCGGCCTTAGAAGTGTCCTCCCTACAGTCGACTGGTGGTATGAATAGTGAGGCTGGTAATGGTGGTGGTAAATGTAGTGATGATGGTGGAGGTGGTAGGGGTGGTGAGGGAATCTGAGGTAGTGGAGATGATAGTAGAGTAAGTGGAGATGGTGGTGGAATAGGTAAGGCAAGAAGTCTCTCGACCTCCACCTTAGATGGCAATGGTACAGGTGCCTGAGGTCTAACGGACATCCTCGCGGTGTGTCGTTTAGGTGATGGTACAAGTGTAGGTGCAGCCTCATCAGTCTCAAATGCCTTTGTATCCTCAGCTGAAGAAACAGGGTCAATAACAGGTACAGCAGAAGAGTCGGCTGGAGCTAGGTGCTCCTCTTCCTCCTTGTCATCCTCCTCGTCCTCAAAGGGACCCTCATCCTCATCACCTGTGTCATCATCATTATCATCATCAGAGGGCTCATCATCATCATCCCCTCCATTATCTGGATAATCAGCATGATCCTCCTCGGGATCCGAGTCAGCAACGTAGCCCGTAACGTAGCCTGGAGATAAGGCTATAGGTGAATCAGCAATAGCATAAGGCTGATCCTCAACGGGAACCTCCTCATCATATGGCAGTATCTAGGGGTACTTGGTCCCGGCAGTAAATCTGGCGGAGAGCGGTTGCCTGCTCTGTGCTCTAGGGCCAGGCAACGTAGGTTCTGGTGATGACTGTGCACATCTGGTGAGTCGGGCTATTAGAGTCCGAAGAAGTCCACAGCCTAAGATAGCGGGTTTCATGCGATGATATTAGTCGTATATGTAACTCGGATGATGCCGATACGATGACATGACTGTATCTAAAAACACTAAAAGAGAGTTATACATGTTTTCCCCCCCCCCAATACACACACCCCCCCAAAAAACAAAAAAAACCAGACAAACCCCAGCTGAAGAAACAGGGTCAATAACAGGTACAGCAGAAGAGTCGGCTGGAGCTAGGTGCTCCTCTTCCTCCTTGTCATCCTCCTCGTCCTCAAAGGGACCCTCATCCTCATCACCTGTGTCATCATCATTATCATCATCAGAGGGCTCATCATCATCATCCCCTCCATTATCTGGATAATCAGCATGATCCTCCTAAGGATCCTTCTCAAGATCCGAGTTAGCAACGTAGCCCAGAGATAAGGCTATAGGTGAATCAGCAACAACATAAGGCTAATCCTCAACGGGAACCTCCTCATCAGATAGGGCCAAGTACTTGGGGTACTCTGGTCCTAACACGTAATCTGGCGAGAGCGGTGCCTGCTCTGGCTCCTCAAGGATAGGCACGTAGTCCAGTGATGCCGGTGCAGCCTCCGGTGAGTCGGGCTTCTAGAGTCCGAAGAAGTCCACAGCCCAAGCTAGCGGGTCTCCATGCGATGATATAGACGTATATGTAACCTCGGATGATGCCGAATCCGATGACATGACTGTATCTGTAACACTCAAAGAGAGTTTACATTAGTACATATATAAGACCAATAATAATATACTTAATATATTATAAACACGTATGAGAACCATGCAGCATCTAGTATACCCAACTATTGCAACAAGTAATGTATGAATGAATGAGTGAATGAATGTCCCTTGAAAATCCCTTTGTATGATGCAATGTTTGAAAACGGTTATAGTCCAAGTAAAACGTTTGACCTGGTTCTCTATAACCTTGGCTCTAGATACCAATCTGTAACACCCCCAAATTGGGTCGCAGCGGAATAATGAGTCCGGGAGCGTTACTTCATAGATCAATAGCACAAGATATGAGAACGACCTCTAAAAGAGTCGTTTAAAATACGATACATTGGATTTATTGAAATTGTTTAATACAAAGCGCAACGGCTTAAATTGTTCAACATTTGATAACAAAGATTTTAGATCATAACAAAAATCCCAAGATGTAATGACTCCAAATCTTTAATGCATGACTCCCCAAAAGAGTATCCCAATGTATCCTTAGCACCTCGTGCCTCATTGACCTGAGAAAACATGCTTTAAAACGTCAACATAAAGTTGGTGAATTCATAGGTTTATGTAAATATAATGTAGGACCGCAAGATTTCCAAGTGTATGATAATGCAACAGATGCAAACATCACAAAGTGTAATTACATTTTCCTAAGCTCATGACACTGAAGCTCAACATCTATGAATGCAATAAATTTGCCAACATTGCCCGTGAATGATGTTTTAACCCACAACATCTAAATCCGACATGGTATACATCTGTTGGTTCACTCCGTGACACCAGTGAGAGCTACTCACCCGGATGGGGATGTCAATCCTAAATAGATCTATTTATAACATTCGTGCTCACATAAAGTAATTGACAGTTCATGATAATATGCTTAGTTGGTTATCGCTACTTAGGTAAACACGTAATCATGAATAAAATGTACACTTGCGTCCAATTTGTAAAACAAAGCATGTTCTCACCCCAAGATGTAAATCATTTAAATAATTATAAAGCATGGGGCTATGAACTCACCTTAGTAGGTAGTCCTCTATGAATGATAAATATATCCAAGTATGGCAAAAGAATCACACCATCAAATACCTAAGTAAATACGGCCAGTCTTAGTCTACAAGTTTAGGCTAACGACTTAATGCATAAACTACAATAAATTGCTAGTGTATATATACTGTTATCACTTGTGTGGTGGTGCACATGTTTATTGTATTTGTCTTTACTTGTTGGCTCTTAGGAATATGTACGACTATATGCTTTTAAGTATACCCGGTGTAAAAGTATTAATAACAAATATACGTATTTATTATTCACGTGTTTTAGTTGTATAACTATCCGTATTATACTATAACTAGTCCGATGTCATAAGTGTTTATTTAAATCACTTAATTATATAAAATACCCTTAGGTTTTCATTATTGGCAAAAATAGTCCTTAAGTTTATAAAGATAGGTTATTTACATTTTAAACCCTTAGGTTTCCATATTTACACCTTTAGTACTTCAACTTCAGAAAAGTTACACTTTTGGTCCTTATACCTTCAAACAGTCCCTTATGTTTCAATAGTGACTAAAATAGTCCCTAGACTTATAAAAATCAGTTTTGACAGTTTCTACCCTAAAGTTTCTATTTTTGACACTTTTAGTCCCTTAACTTTTAAAAATTACATTTTATGCCCAATTAAGTTCTAACAAGTGACAATAGGTTCCATTAAGTTCAATAAGCTACATAAGCTGTGGCAGCTTATAAATAAGCTCGAATGAGCTTATTTAAGCTTATTGGGCCCGTTAAGGTCCAATAAGCAATTTAAAGGTCCAATAAAGATTTTAAAACACACACGCTCTCATTAAGCTCATTTAAGCTTAATGAAGCTGTTGAGCTTTATAATAAGCTCGGATAAGCTTATTTGATCTTATTTGGCTCGTTAGCCTAATAACCATAACCCAAAAGGTTTCAAAAGGGTTTATACATGATACAACTTATTTTCCTAGTCTCATTAAGCACTTAGGATTATATTTAAGCTGTCTTTACTGTTCGGCTTATTCCATAAGCTATAACCTCTCAGTAATGGGCTTTTAGGCCCATTATGAAACCGGTAAGGGTTGTGCATGTTTAGGCTTGCTCAAATTTGGTCTATTAGTCTTTCTAAGTCTATAATAATCCCAATAAGCTGCATAAGCTTACAAATAAGCTATTCAAGCTTATTCGTGTCCTATGGACTCATGTTTGGCTATGGTAATGGGCTGCCAAGCCCATTAAGGGTCCGGTTAGGTTTCTAATTCATAATAAGGTCCATATAAGTTCCATAAGTATATTAGACCACTTAATAAGCTCAAGGAGCTTATTAATAAGCTGTGGACCCCACGGTCATGGCCTGTTGGGCCTGTTTGGCCCAATAGTAGGCTGTTGGGTTTAATGAGCCCATTAGTGGCTCGTTAAGCTTACTAGTTGGTTTCTAGGGCTTTTAACCTTTTATTAAACACTTGTTAAGCATTACTTAATCGTGTTTTAGCATATTAACGTATTTTATACCCATCTTAATGAGTCTCGTGTCCAAGACGTGGCTCATCAAGCTTTTACAAGCTTGTATGAGTTCGTCACACTATTAGGGTCTTGGTTACGCATGCCAACTCGTTCCAAACTCATTCTATTAAGTTCTTAGCAACCCTAATTCGCATATAACAAAGTGTACATTCCCTTTATGAGCAAAATGAATCATTAATTGTTTATTATACGTGACATGTACATGTTTTCTTTCTAAAATGTTTTACCAAGCCCTCGTATGCATGTTAAGTTTAAACATCCAAGTTTATACATAAGCTTCTTCTTACTTGCCTTATGGCTTCTAGTTCACCACACAAGTCCACATATGTCGAATATTTACAAGACGTGTACTTGTATACAAACTAAGATACTTACAATGAGTCCTAGCTCCTTGGTTTTGAGTTGAACGTGTTGAATGACAACCCAAATTGTATATGTACAATTGTATATTCCAATCCTAGCTTAACCCGAATACCTTAGAATACTTGCATGCAAATTGTGGTGTTGTGTCTCGGTGTGTGACCCGAAAACAAGAAGAGAAACAATATGGTTTTGTTTGAGAGAGTTTGTGTGTTTAAGAGTTGTAAGAAATGTTAAGTGTTAAGTAGGAGTAGGTATATATAGGCTTAAGCCTTGTTAACTTTCTCTAGTTCTCTTTCTAAACTAAACCGTACCCTAAGTGGTGGTTTTCTGGTTTCTAGTTAGCTCAAATGGTTTTGCTAATACCTCCCTAGTACATCCCTTAATTGTTCTATGTTGTATAAGATTTAGGAAATCTTATGGTTGTGTGTGTTGTTGTTGTTGGCCGCGGGTATCAATGAGCAAAGGAAAGGATCCAAGTTGGTTATTATCCAATGTGTATTAAGCTAATTAGAGACATTAAGGACAAGCCTTAGATAATCCTATGTTGTACATGTATTTAATATATGATATGAAGATTTCCTAGTTGTGTATGTATGTGGGACGAGTGGTTTATGGGTTTTGTTTACCCATATTCGGCCATAATGACTTATCAACATAAGAATTGAATAATTTTTATGTTTAAGGATTAAAAGTGTTTATTGGTTTGAGTCTAGGTAAGTCTAGGTATTTCTGGAGTGTATCTAAAGGTATTTTATTGCAAAACGTAAGCCTTTTACGTGTGCAATAAAAATAAAACACGCAAAGTCAATAATTATCGTCCTAATAATTACATAACACTTGCTTGACGTAAACCTTAATTTATTTGGTGACCGTTTACGTTAAATGATTTTTTATTTCTAGTCTACGCGATTTAGCTTAAAGGTTAAATTAAAGTAGACGCGTACGAGACTAAAATAAATAGTGAAGAATAATAGAAGTCGTAAAATGACTTAAAAATCTGAAATGTTACATTAGTGTTATATCACACGTGATGTGTTAAACAAGTTTGATTATTAATTTTTTTTTCTATTTTCACGAATTTTGATGAATTAACCGTAATGATTTAAAGATTCAAAACTTCAAGTATTATGTGTGATATATGGATGAAAAGCTTGAATGTGTATTTTTTAATGCAAAAGACGATGAATCTTTTGGATTTCTATACTAATATTTATGTTCGATCTACGACAATATATTAAGTGTTTGAACTTATATATTAGTGTTATATCACATGTGATACGTCAAGGGAGTTTGACTTTAAAAAAATCTTCTATTTCCTCCAACTTCTATTAATAAACTATATTGATTTGGATTATCATGAACTATGTTTGATATGTGGGTGCAAAGCTAAGGATATGTATTTTTAAATGCCAAAGACGAGTAATTGTTTAAAGTTTTAGACAAATACCTTTCGCCTATTTCATGACATCATGTTAAGTGTTCGAACTTACAGGTTAATGTTACATCACATGTGATAAAACAAACAGACATGACTATTAAAAAAACTTTTATTTTCTCAACTTTTAAGAATCAACTGTATTAATTTGGAGGTTCAAAAACTATGTGTGATACATGGTTAGAAAGCTTAGGATGCATATTTTTTAATGCAAAAAACGATGAGTGTTTTTAGAGTTCTATAAAAACATTTATACCCATTTTACGAAAGCATGTTGAGTGTTCGAACTTACAGATTAGTGTTATATCACATGTGATATATAAAAAAATAGGATGTGGATGTTTTTCTAACCTATGATGTTGTTCATTAAATTAAATGATTTTGATGGTGAAGATTAGTCCCTCATTCGTCATTAAAATAAAAGTCTTCAAATGAAACTTTCTCATTAAAAACCAATGCTAACTATATTAGAATTTCATTTAAAAGTGTTGGGTCAGTTTAGTGCCCTTTAGTCTTTTAGTAGATTTAAACATAAAATACCCTAAGTCAAGTCTAGTCAAAGATAGTTCAACTTCAACTATTCAGGTACTTAGATGATCAAATAGTATCTTCACTTCAGTTTATGTAGCGGTTCCGAAACTGAAGACAAGACCTTAGCAAGAGCTTTAATTCAGCTTGGTTGGCAATGCCAAGCTAAATGATGTAGATCTCCTCTCAAAAGCTGAAACAAAATGTTTCGCTTCTAGAAGATTTTCTAGGTGGGAAAAAGATATGCTTTATATAAAAAAGAATAAAGCATATCTCATTAGGAATAAAAATTTTCAAAGTCGATAAAGAAGTACAACAAATTTCTCTAAAATACTTTTCCTTCTACCTCAAAGCATGGCAGCATTAAATGGGATCTCAACCACCAATCCAATGCTCACATGTGTACAAGGGAACTCATTGTAAACCCTAATTCCTTAGCATAAAAGGAATGTGTTATGGGAGTAAATAGGCATCTCTTGTAATTAATGTGAAACACATTCAAGAACATATTTACTCCTCGAATCAAACTATAAAGCCACTTAGGCTTCAACTTCAGTGTTGGTTACAAAGTTTGTACTTAAACTCTATACTTAGGTTTGAGTTTGAGTTAGAGAGGAAATCACTAAATTGTTATTGAACTGCTTTGCTAGTCTATTAGCAAAGCATGTCATAGATTCTTTATTCATTCTAATAAGAATTTATACATTGAAAAGTATTTACTTGTGTTGTTTTAAATTTGTTCTTACAATGTCTTAGTTATTTGTTTAAAACAAAACATTATGTTGCCATGAAATGCGATTAGTTTAACTTGATAAACCTTATATCACATTCAAAGGGACTTATAAGTGGTATCAGAGCATTTTGATTATAAAACCTTTAAAAAGCTAACTGCTCAAAAAAAATTAAAATCAATATCCAAAATGACAGCAGAAGTACCACAAACTCTAGAGTATAAGAGTGGCCAGTTAAATGTTGCTCTCTTACTAGAGGTGGGAAATTTCACCAATTGGAAGAAAAGGTACATGTGCCACATAGTTGGTATTAAACCTCAATTCAAAAACACTATTCTTAATGGTCTATATGTCCCAATGACTGCTAGTGTGCGAAAACATAAAGCACAATGGACAGACACTGAAAGAAAGGCTGCTAATCTAGATCAGCATATCAAAAGTCTCTTTATGTATGTCCAACCAGATGACCAAATGAATTCTGTTATCAATTGTGAAACAACATAATTAACCTAGGAAGACCTGATACTATATCATGATGGCCCCTCTGATGTGAAAGAAAATAGGGTCATGGACCTTAAGTTGTGTTATAAAACCTTTAGATTCAAGGAAGGCGAAGATCTTACACAAACATTCACCAGATACAAAGCTTTGATGATTAAACTAGTAAATGATGGTATCAAAATTTCAAAGCTGGAAATAAATATTGGTTTCATCAATGGGTTACCAAAGAAGTGGCTAAGTTTCTACCAAAGTCTCAGAAATGCTAATCATGTTAGGGATTCTGAGCTTGCTTCTCTATTTGGTAAACTCAAGTATGAAGAAAACTTGATTGATAGTATTTAAGACACTAAAACGAAAAAATATTTGTCTACTGCCACACCTATGTCTATTGTATTCTTTTCAAAATTTGTTGTCCAGGACTTTCAAGATAGTCCTGATGATGAAGAGGATACAAGAAGTAGTCAAGAGTACATAAATGACCTAGAACTAGAATTTCATAAAAGGGATCTTTTAGCCAAGTGTAAAAGATTCTTCAAAAAGGTCACTCAAAGATTCAGTAGTGCAAAGGCAATTGATCAAACTGAGTGCTTCAAGTGTGGTAAAAAGGGCTATTTTGCAAGTGATTGGTTCCCCAAAACCTCAGTTCCTTCATACTTATCACCTTACTAAAACAAACCACAACCAAATTTCATCAGTTCCTCTCAACAACAACACAAACTTGAACTAAGGCCTAACAAAGACTTTGAAGCGAAATACAACAAAGTAAAGGCTAAACTGTCCATCCTTAGTTCAGGTGCTTTAATATCTAAATCAAATCAAGTAAGAAACCAAGGTCTAGTTACTGAAGCTTATAAGTAGGATGAAGAAGAAGTATCATCAGGTGACAATAAAATGGTGGAGATAAAAGTGCACATGGAACTTGCTGATGATGAAAGTGGTGTTGTTGGTAAAGAAAGTGCCAAAAATGGTGAATAGGTTAAGATCTCCATAAGAAAGATACACACTCTTCTTGAAATGAAAGATAATGATGAAAGAAAATCCTTTCTTGATTATTTATGTGTAGATCTTAATTTTGTTGAGGAACAAAGAATCAATCTAATGGTAAAGCATAAGGATATTGTCTAAGAACTGAACACATGCAAAAAAAATTGTTAGAATTAAAACAGTCTAAGCTTGATATTCAACATGAAAATACTAAAATTCTCAAAGAGAATCAAACCTTGAGGAAAGAACTGAAAGAGTTAACAGAAATCAATGAAACTTGGCTTAACAGTTCTAACAAGGTCAATCAGTGTATCAGTAACAAATTCAAAATTTAAAAAATCTTTAGGAGTTGACCAACTTACTAAAAATACCTCCATATCTAGGCAAAAAGACTCAGTCTTTGACAAATCTTTAGCTGATGATACCAATGTGTCTAAACTCAATGTTGAAAGACCATGGTTCTCTGAAGCTGTAGGACTCATTTTGCCTAACCATGATGCTGGTAGAATTCTTCCTTCTGAATCATAAGCTAATATTACTAACTCTTCAATAACTAACTATGATTCAGCTGTGGAATCCACATCAGTTTGTAGTACCCTACTTCCTCCACTGGAGAAGCTTCCTAGTGCGAACCACACACTAAATCTCAACCTGGACCAAAGACCATCAAATCAATTTTAAAGGCTTGTTCCACCAGAAAAGCTAAAAAATCAAAAGATGTTGTCATTAATGAAACAGACAATTCCTCAGCTCCTGCTAAAGGCATCAAAAAATGTTTCAGCCTCCAAAAAGAACTCAACTCCTTCTAGTAAACTGAAGAATGTTAAAAATGAAGATGTAATTCATATTTCCGTGGTAATGAAAGAACTAAATGACCTAAAATTACAAATCAGCAGAAATCGGTCATCTTACACCAGAAATAACAAACCTAACAAGTTCCTCAAAAGTCACTTCAAACAAAATACAAACAATTCAAGAAAGGATGTGAACTTTATGGGATGAACAATCATCTTTTAGAATACTACTAACACTAATCTTATGTTTGTTGAAGAGAAAAGATTGATTTTTTTGTCAAAATATAACAAACTTGATTTTGAATTGAACAAATGAAGAGATGATTTACTTCTATTCAAACAAGCTAGGGGTTGAAGAAGGTCCTAAAGGTTCATTTGTTCCACGATTCAAGTGGTACGTGAGTACTAGAGGATGTTACATTTCAACTTTAAAACACTAAACTTATAAAACAAAATCATGCTCTTCAGGAACAACTTACGAAAGAAAAACATGTTAATGAAAAATGGTTAAGTATTTCTAGTAAAGTGAGTAAGTGTATAAATGAACAAATTTCAAATAAGAAAATGAAAATTCTAGGAATTCATTAGCTCATTGAAACTTCATCAAAAAAGGATGTAAATGAAAATGCATTTATACCTGCCGTAATGGGTTATGATCATAAAATGATTCCCAAATCCAAAGATTAGGTTGAAAAATCTAATCATGATAGTAAACTACCAAAATTCATCATTGGAAGAATTTTGGTTCTTGAAAATTAGGTTGTCAATGAGAGCCTTGGACTCACTAAGGCACCCACTGACCCCGACTCTTCCAAAGAATCAGAGTCAGAACCTCAAACACCCTTACCTCCACTAAAATTTCTCCAAGGAGCTTTACCAAGCTCAGAGGTCGTACCTTTGACTTATTCAGACCACTCTCTAAGGAAGAGACCTGGTTTAGGAACTACTCCCTCCATCCCATTTTTATTGTCTACGTTTCCTTTTTAGGATGTTCTAATTTAATTATCCACTACTAAAAATAGATAGGTAAATTTGATCAAGTTTACTATAATTAATTAGCTAAAGGTAAAACTGTCATTCTGCTAAAAAGTAAGAAAGAGAAAGAAGTAATAAATGCACTTTTCTTAAACTGTATATTTTTTGTCAGGGGAAAATAATTTTAGGACGAAGGGAGTATTAAACATACAAAGCCTGACATACAAGATTCTTCAAGTAAGAGTGTATTAGGACCTGTCAGTGTTAAGGGCACTGAACCAGCCACAACTTTAGTTTCTACTGAAGTAAAAAATAATGAACAAGAATCTAAAAAAATGAATTAACTAAACTTGTTCAAATGCTGATAGATAAAAAAGTTAACTCATCTCAAAAGATTGAGGAACCTAAACCTGTGATCCCACAGACTAAATCATCTAGATCATTTAATTCATCTAAAGTGAGTTAAGAATCTAATCCTAATATTACACACACGGACTTATCCAAACCAGTCAGACCAAAACCCTACAAAAACCCAAACTGAAGTATAAACTTTGCTATTATACAAATCATTCCATAGCTGATTGATATAGAATTCTATACTACATGAAATGCAAAGGAGAGGGTCACATAACCTCTTATCACAATGCTCATGTTGCGTCACTGAGAAATAGTGAAAATTACAAGGCACAATGTTATCAGTACGCATCTCCATCTGTTGGTCCCTTAGAATATGATATAAGGTTTATCAAATTTAAACTAATCAGATTCCATAGCAAAAAAGTAAGTTTTAAACAAATATATATAAACAATATAGAGAACAAGTTTAAAACACACATAAGTACTTTTCAACGTATAGACTTTTATTAGAATCAAATAAAGAATCTATGAAATACCTTGCTTGCAGAATATCAAGGTGGTTGAATGAAAATTAGGGTGTTATCTCCTTTGAACTTATTCTCTAACCAAAGTTATGAGAATAAGAAAACAAACTTGTTATGACCAAACTGAAGCTTCACCTTTCAGTGGTACGAGTCAGTTTGTTTGAGAGATAAATGAACTCTTCAATGTGTATCACATTAATTGGAAGAGATTACATTTACTCTGTGAATCCCTTTCCTTTTATAGGAAAAGGGATTAGGGTTTACAAGTTTTAACCTAGCTACATAGAAAGCATTAAATAGGTGATTGAGCTACCATTTAATGCATGTTTGCTTTTTAGTACTAGGTACAGTCCTTGAAAGAAAGTTGTTGTACTTCTATACCAACTTTAGAAGTAGCATTTCCCAAGGAGATTGCTTTATTCCTTTTGACATAAAGTAATCTTTTTCCCGCCTTGTAAACCTTCTAGAAGTGAAACACATGTTTCAGCTTCTATTAAGGAGATAGACAACGTTCAGCTTGGAATTGTCAGCCAAGCTAAACTAAAGCTCCAACCAATAGTCCTTCTTCATTTTTGTACCGTTGCATACACTAAAGTGAAGATACTTCCCAATCTTCTAAGGACCTGAAGAGCTGATGCTGAAGGAAGTTCAGCGACTGAAGCTGAAAGGCTTCAGTGACTCAAACTGAAAGACTTTAGTTTGAGAAACACTTAGAGGATTTTATGTTTAAATCTACTGAAAGACTAAAGGCTCAGGAACTGAACCCAACAATCTCCCCCTATTTGAATATACAAATTTCCTAAGTTAAAATCAATTGTAAGTGAGCAAAACAACTTCTTCTTACATAATTGATATAAATTGAACAACATAAACTAAAAGCCTTTCATTCTAACTTTCATTACAAATCAATACATAAGATAAAGTTATTACAAAAGATTCATTCTTCTGTCTTAGCTGTTTAATGATCCTCTTCTTTATGCTAAACTAGATGACTTATGTTTCTTTGTTGACCTGGAATGATCTCTTAAGTCACTGGTTCTTTTTCTTTTCTTGTTAGCTAAATCAGTTAGCTCATCTAGAGGATCTTGTTCTTTGAGGGGTTGGTTCAAGTCAATCTTGAGTTCTTGTTCAGTTTGAGTTAGCTGATCCACTCTTGTCTTCACCAGATCATAAATTATTTTCCATCCCTTTTCACATTTATCTGGACAAGCTTGTAGTACTTATCTCCATTATACTAAATGTAGATTACTGACTTTAAGATTTGAGATGACTTCCTCAGACCCATCTTCTTTATATATTTTTAGTGTGATAGGGCCTTTCTTTGTGAGAACTTCACAGTTGGTGATCTTAAGGTTTTCCTTTCTTTTCAACATCGTGTCACAGTATTTATCAAAGTGTAACTTCTTAGTGTAGTACTGTGTCACAACATCTTTGCCTAGAAGATCAATTAATTCATTTTTCAGGTTTGTACTAGCATATTTGGTATTCTTCTCCCCCTCAGCAGGTGAAGGAGGTGCTTGGCCTGCTGAAGGAACATCCATGCTTGCGGCTCCTGATGCATTATTCATCACGATGGAAAACCTGTTCAAGGTATTAGAGACCTTGTGCAAAAGATTTAGAAGAGAATCTAAAGTCTTAAGCTTTTCTTGAACTTAAGAAATTTGACTTGGTAAATTGAGAAACTCTGCTGGAGGTTTCCATTGAATGTTCTTCAGTTCAGCTACCTGGGATGATAGACTAGAGATAGTAGAAGTGAATGACTCTAGTTTTGTTGGTATCTCTATGAGATCCACAGGCAGCTCGATTTCCATGTCTTTAATATGCTGCTTTAGCACTTTAATTTCTCCAGATAATCCAATGATCTTTGAGGGGAGATCTTTTAGTTCAGTGGGCAAGCAACTAGGAAAGTCATGTAAGGTTAAGATTTTGGATAGTTCAGGCTTTAAGGAATTTACCAAAAGTTCAGTTAGCTGGTTAATGTCTAGATATGAAGGCTTGGCTTTCATTGAGGCAACTTCATCTTCAGCTTTAACTTTACTTGCTCTAGCTCTTCCTTTTGAGACTGAAGTAAGTGAACCTAAGCCATTAACTCTTGAATTTAAGTTAATTTTGGAGATGGAGGAGGGACTGAAGTATCTTCAGCGTCTTTATTGTTTTTAGCATTCTCTTCCTCTTCACTCACATCTGAAACAATGATTGGCTCATCTGTTGGGGAGTCAGGAGTGAAGAAGGCATATCTTGTATCTTTTAAAATATTTGATAAATCCTCCAGCTTTACTTTTCGTAAGATGTCATCAGCTCCTCTTGATTCCTTATTTGCACCTGAAGTAGTGTGTGCAGTTTTTAACCCATCTTTAGCAGATTTGGTTTTATCTACAAGAACACTTAGATTAGATCCTGCAAGTATGTGAGAAAATTAGTAGTTTTTGGTTCCTTTATCCATACCTTGTTGTTAAGGTATGGAATCCTTAGGAGCAGATATTCCAGGATCAGCTTCAGCTGTGAAATCTCTAAAGCATCGTGTCCTAATGCAGACTCAGAGTGCAAAATGAAAGAAGCTAATCAAACAGGTTTAATTATAGGAAATGTAGACATACCACTACTGAGCTGAGGGTGGGCTCCATCTACATTGGTGTCCCCTAAAGATGTTAGGCCACCAGCTGCTTGCTATGCCTCTTTATGCATTTCACCAACTATTGGTGTGGGAGGTGAAGGATGACTTGGGCTTGTGTCTATGGCCAAACTGGACTTAGATTCCTTCTTTAAATGGCCAGATTGGGATTTAGATGCCTCAGTGGTGGACTCAGTTATGTGTTTTGAAGATTGTTTTCTTCTGAGTCTACTTCTAGCTCTAGGCTTTTTGCCTTAGGGAACCTCTTCGATTGGAGAAGAGTATTTGAGAGCTTTGGAGTCCATAGGCACATCTAGATTTCAGATGGCCTTCATGTGGTCAGTGAAGGGAGGTTTTTTAGGTTGGTTTGGCTTCAGTATCCAGTTGTGAACACTAAAGACCTAAGTGAGGTTTATTGTGAGTTCTTCATTATCATATTTAGGTGACATATGTTCAAGTAGAAGAGATATAAACCTAGGGTATGGAACAATCTTTTCCTTAGTCTTCTTGTTCAACTTATGAATGAGATTCTCCTAAATTAACTTGGCATAATCTACTTGGACACAATTTTCCAAACAATACAAGATGGTGGCGTCCTTATTAGATATTTGATCTAGGCCACCTATTTTCCCACCTAAGCACTAAATGATCTGAACCATCAGTAACCTCCACCTAGGAGGAAGACAAATCTTTCTAAGAGTTCCTTTTGCCCTAATCTCCCCATTGTACCCTATCATTGCAAACCATGGTCTTACAGTTGTTATAGACGGTGGAGGAACATACATACTTAAGTGAGGTAAGTATTGTGCCCTAAGAGCATTTCTAAATGTGGTGATACCTATCTCTCCTTTAACTTCTCCTTTGGGAGTGGATACCCAAATCTTAGAGTCTGGTAAGACCTTTGCCGTATACCAGAATTCACTTAGGTATTCTTTATATTGATTTAGGGCTCTTGTAAATACTTCTTTTAGACAGCATTTGGAAATTAAGTCAGACACATCCTTAAAGTATTATTGGTTAGGGTGTGAGGGATATAAAAGTGCCTCTTCATTGTTGGTGGTGAAGGAAATTTCCTCAAATATGAACTTTACCTGAATGGTAGGTAAGAAAGGGTTTGGGCTTTCAGGTTTGTTAAGAGTGACAAGTTCTTCTTTGGGAGTAAGGTTAGGTAATAAGGGGTTTTGTAAGGATGATTCTGCCATTAGGGTTTTGAAGTTTTGATCTGGTGGAAGGTGTGTGTTTTGTTTGTTCTTGATGGATTTATGAGAGTGTGATGTGGAATGGTGTGTTGTGATTTATATGATTAATGAAATTACAAAATTTCCTTTGAGAAATTGTAATCATCATTTGAGGTTATAAAGTTATAGGAGTGTTTTAAGGTTAGGTTTCAACATGTATGCCAAACTTTGTATTAAATAAAAGTCAGTAAAGCATGCTTCTGACACCTCAAACAGTAAACAACCATCTGTACACTGTTAAAGTATGTGAGAGAAAAAGGTGAGGTCATCTAAATGTTTGAAAATTCATCATTTTATTAAAACAATTTTTAATTAGTTAACTTCTTTTGTAAGAAATCGTTTAAAAATATTTTAATTTTGAAAATTAATTTTTTAAAATGACCTATTGATTGATGTAAAGAAACTAAACTAGGTTCAGGTTTGATGTTTATGTCATGCTGAACTGATTATTGTAATCTTCATCATTATCAGTCTTCCAGCAAAGGCGACAAAATCACAAGTGCTCATACAAATCCATAAATGAGACGTATGTGAATGCTCAGTTACTTCACTCGAGATATAGCTGAAGATTTAAATAAAATTATTTGGCTAAATTGAACTAAAGAGAATAAACTAGTGAGTTTAGTTCTTGACTTAACCAATATCTGTGCTCTAGTGAAGGCGACAAAACCACACATGCTCATGCAAATCAATGAATGAGACGTAGGTGATTGCTCAGTTACTTTACTCGAGCAAGTTAAAGGTTGTATGCAAAAACTAAACTAATATTTAACATGAAAGTTTGTTCAGTTTTAGAAGAAGGTGCTAAAGCTTTAGTTTTCTTCATTCAGTGCTGAAGCTTCAGGTTTTGAATCAATGTTCAGCATACCTAGTTCTACAATTAATCTTTTGAGAGATAGATCATGGATCTTGCATTAATGAACCTTTTGGTTGATGTATCCAGGAGAGTCGGTCTTATTATCCTTCAAGGTTAAGACTTGACCATTTTGGATACTAAAGACCAAGACTGAGAGTACCATTTTGGTACCTGAAAATTCTCTTAACAGCAATAAGGTGGGATTCCTTAAGATTTGCCTGATATCTTGCACAAAGACAAGTTGAGAATTGAATGTCAGGTCTGCTTGTAGTTAGATACATTAGTGATCCAATCATACCTCTATACTGAGTCTCATTTACAGATTTGCCGTTGAGATTAGGTCCTAAGTTGTTAGTGGGTACCATTGGAGTCTTCACTATGAACCATTTATGTCATACTTTTTTAGCAGATCCTTGACATATTTTTCTTGGTTGATTGAAATGCCTCTTTTAGATTGGTTAAATCTGAAATTTAAGGAGGTATGTGAGAACACCTATCATGCGCATTTCATATCTTTGAGTCATCAGGTTTTTATACTGTCTGCACATTTTTGTGCTGGTAGACTTAAAGATCAACATAAATTTGTACCAAAATTACATTTGTTTTAGTTTTTTTATAGATAGACAGTGTTGTTTATCATACCTCTTGCAAAATGTTTTTAGTAAGATAGGTTAAGAAAATATCTTACCATGCTCTTGGAGGATTGTTTAAGTCCATGAAGGGCTTTATCCAATTCTTACATGGTTGAGGAATTCATTTTATCTCAAAACCTGGAGGTTGTTTGACATAAGCTGCTTCTTTTAGATTATCATAGAGAAATGTTTTGTTCACATTAATTTGATAATCTATGAAGGTTATGTATGTGGTGAAGGCAAGAAAGATCCTGATTACTCCAATTCTTGTAACTGAAGCAGGGTTTTATCATATTTTATCCTATGTTATTAACCCATTTTATCCTATGTTATTAACCCATTTTATCCTATGTTATTAACCCATTTATCCTATGTTATTAACCCATTTTATCCTATGTTATTAACCCATTTCTAAATACAATGCTAGATACTTCCTTTATTGAAGGGAGTTGGAATTGTATCATGTGCTAAAGTATCTTCCATTTGGAGAGGATAATAGTTCAAAGATCTAAACATCTTCAGTTTTGTGAGGTTATCAATGAGTTGATCATTGGTGTGTTTTTTGTTCAAACTTATCATCATTTTGATGATTTTATCAGTTTGAAATGGATGATCAGTTTTGATCAATTTGATCAATTTGATCATCTTGACCATTTTGGTCAGGTGAGATTTCTGCTATAATAACAGTTGATTTTAATTCATAAGATTTTATGAAGATTTCTCAGTTGTTAAAAGTGTTTTAGTGTTCATGCTATTTGAATATTCCTTTTTGAAAACTATATCATAACCATAACCTTTAGATGTGTATGAGGAGTCAGTTCATACATTTCTTCGGGTCATGATTCTTCTAAAATTTGTGCAGGTAAAACATCAATAATTTTTTGTCTGTTTTGAACGACCATTGTTTCAAAAAATGTTATATTACACAAATTGGATTAGGATGGTTAGTTTTGCTTAGAAACCCACCTCTTAGTGGGAGTCTTTGATCTTGAAGCACTTGATTCATTTCTATTTGCCTTGAAAGACTCAGCAGTTTTTGCTTGAAGAGTTTCTCTTTTCCTAAACCACTCAATGTCATTGTGATCTGATGTGGTATGAACATTGCTACCACATGTTTCACAGTTCTTTGTGACATGTTGAGGGTTTCTAAGATTGATTCCTCTTCTCAGAGAAATAATCCTGTTATGATTATGAGTGTCATGAGCATAGCTTCTACATATTTCACATGTGGGATAGTATAAACAATCACTAGAATGTGATCATTATATCTATAGTGTATGCAGGAAGGAAATGATACTGAAGGCCTTAAAGACTTGGATTTTGAGGAAGATTCTCCTTGACCATTATGATGTTGATTTGCATTCAGGGAGGACATAAAATCAGAATGATCACAGGTTTTATGATTAGTTCTTTTGCACTTTTTACAAAACAAAACTTCATAACAATTCTCAGAGAGATGACTGTATTGTCCACAAAGTTCACAATTCATTTTGAATTGAGTTTTGTATTTGTTTTGAAGTGCATTTGGAGGAACCTGTTGAGCATTCTTGTTTCTGGAGTAAGATGACTTTTTCTTGCTGATTTATAATTTTAGTTTATTTTGTTCTTTCATTACAATAGCTAAAGGAGGACCATCTTCCATTTTCACATTTTTTAACTTACCAGCAGGAGCTGAATAAGTCTTAGAAGCTAAGGAACTTTTACCATCAGCAGGAGCTGAGGATGGTTTGTTTATTGTGATACCTTTTAAAGTTTCAGCTTTGAATGTGGATTTTGACTTCAAAATTGATTAGAAAGCCTTTGGTCTAGAAATAGGTTCAGCACCATCCAACTTTTTTAGTGGAGGAGAGGAGTGCTACAAACTGAATATTCATCAGCTGAATCATAATCAGTTGCTAGAGAGTCAGAGAAAACAACTAAAGGATTAGTTGTGTTTCTTTGTGACTCATTTGAAGGTACCTCATCAGTATCTTGATTAGGTAGAGTAGAATCTTCAGTTTTAGATGACTTAGGTATATTACTATTATTAATAGACAAATACCGAGTCTTTAAACCCAAAGCTGGAGGTATCTTCAGTGAGTTGGTCAATTCCTAGAATTTTCTTTTTTTGAGTGGGAATTTGTTCATTGATACACTAATTAACTATATTAGAACTGTTTAGCCATGTTTCTGTAATAGATGTTGATGACATCAAACGTCTATTTTATAGCATCATTTATCCTATGTTATTAACCCATTTTGTATAGTTATTGCAAAGAATTGTTACTTAATCATTTATATTTGAGAATTGCAGTAATTATGGAGTAATTGGTGAAAGATAGCAAAAGGCGCGCATTCTAGAGCTTAAATGAAGATATTTTGAAGATTACTATTCTGAAGACCAATACGCCATATCCATCAAGGAATACGGCGTATCCGTTCCTGCACTCACCAAAGACCACAGAGGATAAAGCTCAATATGCCGTATCCAGAGAGACTCAATACGTCGTATTCAAGATATGGAATGAATATAATATTTTGGAAGATGTCAAGCGTGGTCTCTACTTTAAGAAATCCCCAATACGCCGTATCCAACTCCTTAGATACACCGTATCGAACCGACTTCCAGACCCTATAAATACAAAACTCAAAAACGAGTTTTAAGTGTTCTAAATCATATTCTTGATACCTAAACCATAAAAGTCAATTTTTCGAAGAGAAAAGTGCAGAAGAGGTTGAGCAACATTAACAATTCCATAGGAGACAACGTGTAATTCCGTATACTTTAGTAATCATTCAGTTTTTGGTATAATTTGTTTACTCGGTTAGTTTACCTTGGCTAAATAATTACTCTTGTATTTATTATGACGTTTGAAGGCTAATACCTTTGGGTATTAGCCATTATTATGAAGATCTGAATGTTTGGTATTTGTTTATCTCAATTTCTTGATTTATCGTTGTATGCTTGTTTATGTTTATCAATTTATACTTGTTTACGCGCTTTTGTATGCGACCTATCATTCAACTAGATCTAGTGATACTGACCAAGTAGATCTAGAGTCTGGGATAGCTCTCCATATAGTAATTCATACATCTAGAATAATAGTTACATAAATATTGTCCTTCTAAGTTTATGTCTAGGATACGCTTCAGGATTAACTAGTTAATTGGATATTACCAATGGTTTATTGATCGTGTTGACTAGCAGGTGACCCAGATAATTCAACAAGTAACGTTCTGATTCTATTAGATAGTTGGATAAGTGGACTACTAGTGTATAAATTACCATTAAGCGGTAAGTGGGTAAAGTCTCTATGAGCTAGGATTTAACAAGATCACCATTACTTTAATCCTTAATATAGATTATAATCAGCAAATAAAGATGCTTTATGCGAATGCTTTAATTGTGACAGAATTAATGTGTCTAGGTCTTAAGATGATGTAATGCCTAAGTCTTAAGAATAATATGCCACCTCGAGAGAAGAAATCATTGCACTTAATAAACAAACCAACTTTCTAATTAGATTAATAATGGTTAATATAGTTTTCTTATATTTGGCTCGACCGTTCTTTTATCTTTTGTTAATTAGCTCGCATGGGTTAAAGTACCTTGAATTGATTGTAGTCACCAACTAAACCATGCCAGTCTCTTAGGCTGAAACCCCTATTTTTCCCGTTAGAATTAGGAACTAGGACTGACATAGGTTTAGAATATAGTAGAATTAACATAGATTAGATAACCAAGATATTAATTAAATTGATAGATTTAACCTTGCTTCAAGTGTTCGACACCCTACTTACTACGAAACTACTACCAATCGGGTACACTGCCCGTTAAAGTGTTGTTTTTCGTTTAGTCGGCAAAATATAAATTTAAAACTTGAATTAATAAAATATACACCACACAACGATACATCATGTTTTTGGTGCCGCTGCCGGAGAGTGAAAATTAATCTTGATTTTTATTTGATATTTTGGTTTTTAATATTAGATTAGATCTAACCCTTAGGATTAGTGTAATTTAGATTAGTGTATATTCTTGTATATTCTCTAAATTTTGTACATTTATCTTTAATTTTTTGTTTGTATATATGTGTGTTTAATTGTTTGCGTATCTAATTGTTTTCTTAATACACTGTTCTAGTCGATAGCTAAATACGAAGTATCTACTTCCATCAGATATGGCATATCCAGTTCTCTGTCCAATACAGCTTATTCACTCAAACCGATTAATACGGCGTATCCACTTCCACTGGATACGGCGTATCGATTATCTGGAACAAAAGCTGAAATCTTGGTTTTCCTATTTTATTTTTCGTGCTAATTTTTTTCTATCTTTCTTCAGAGCAAATCCTACTGATTGTTTATCCCTTGTTTTAGGTAGTGCATGACAAGGAGTTCTACGAACAAACTATTTACACCTTACAAAGAACTTGAAAAAGAATTTCGATCATCGAGGAAACACTTCAAGACTCTAAGTCTTGACGAATTAAGATCGCCTGATTTCAATCTACTTTCTAACCAAGAATACTCAGAGGAAGAAGAAACAAAATCAATGGCGGAAACCATGGAGCAATACATGAGTAAGACCCGAACAGACTATGGATCGGGAGTTGCTAGGCCTAAGATTGAGGAAAAGGATAATTTTGAATTGAAAGGCCAATTTCTTAAGGAGCTTCGAGAAAACACGTTTATCGGTTCAAAAAATGAGGATGCAAATGAACACATTGAGAAAGTTCTCGAAATCATTGACTTATTCCATGTTCCTAACATCATTGTGGATCAACTAATGCTCTGAGTCTTCCCTATATCCTTAATTGGAGCCATAAGTCGTTGGCTAAGAAACGAACCAACTGGTTCAATCAAAACTTAGGAAGATCTTAAACCTAAGTTTTTGAACAAATATTGCCCACCTGGTCGAACTACAAAAAAATGGAGGAAATCAACAACTTTTAGCAAGAGCCGGATGAAACCCTTTATCAAGCATGGGAGCGCTTTAAAGAACTCTTGATGAAGTGTCCTCAACACTATTTGACTAAGATATAAGAGGTAATTTTGTTCTATAATGGGTTGGATATTCTAACACGATAGATTCTTGACTCAAGAGGTACCATTCCAACCATGACTGCTGCCAATGCCAAAACGGCCATCCAAGAAATGGTAGAATACTCTCAAAAATGGTATAATGGAACATTTAGAGGAAGAAGTATTGAGACTTCTGACGGACTGGATGCTATACAAGCACAAGTGAACAATCTAGGAAGAGAGATCAAGAAGGTGAATGAAAATGTTTATGTTGTTCAAGTAGGATGTGAACAATGCAAAGGACCCCATTATACCAAAGATTGCCCACTAAAAGAAGAAGGAAAAACTCTCAAAGAAGCTTACTACTCGCAATTTGGTGGACCTTTTCAAGGAGGGGGATATAGAGCAACAACTCTGGGGTACTATCAAAGGAACAACGCAAATCCTTCGTACCAAGAACAAAGGCAATCTATAGAAGATCCCCTGAGAAAATTCATGAGTGAATCAGCAAAGAGACACGAAGAAAATTCCAATTTGATCAAAGAAATCCGAGCTACGACAGATCCTGCCATAAGAAACCAAGGAGCATCGATCAAAACTTTAGAGATACAAATCGGGTAAATGAGCAAGGTACTACAGGAAAGAGGATTTGGAAGCCTACCAAGCTCAAATGAAACAAACCCGAGAGATCAAGTCAAGTCAATTTCTACCACTATTGAAGCTGATTCACACCTGATACGCCATATTGAATCTCTCAAATACGCCGTATCCACTGGACAGAACAGTAAGCTGGTGTACAAGTCAAGATAAACGACGGTTACTTTTCTAAGCCATTTAGATAATCATTACTGTGAAGAAGAAGAAGAAGAGGGGATCTATGGGCCAAAATTCAAGGAAGCTTATGGAGCTTCACATATCAATCACACCATACCCCAAAAGGAAAAAGACCCACGAAGTTTCACTTTACCTTGCTTTATTAATAATGTATGCTTTGACAATTCCCTTGTTAACCTATGAGCTAGCGTTAGTGTAATGCCTCTCTTGACCTACCTTAACTTAGGATTAGGCGAATTAGCTCACACTAGGTTGACAGTTGAATTGGCGGATAGGACTGAGAAATATCCAAAAGGAATAGCTAAAAACGTACTAGTAGGAATTGGTAAATTTACCTTCCCCATAGACTTTATAATTCTTGATATGCCCGAGGATATCAAAGTGCCCTTGATCCTTGGAAGACCATTTTTGTCTATCTCCTGGTCTAAGATTGATGTTTACAAAAGAAAGATTACTTTTAGGGTCTGGGAAGAAAAGATTATTTTCAAAAGTGTTAAACCTGCTAGTAGTTTAATTAGGAGGGTCTATATGCTAAGTTTGAGAGAAAGAATGGAACTTGATTTAGAAGCTAGGCTTATGGGAGAGACTTTGGTGTTAAATAGATCATTAGACCCTTTCTTGGAAGATTACATTGAATTAAATGATCTAAATGAACCAATTGAGCTTAGGAGAAATCAAGGAGATGATTTGATGCCCACCATTGAGGAAGGTGAGGTAATTGAGGAATTTAGAACTAGGGATGAAGATCTTGATACTGGAATTGATGATTACCCTAGTTATTGCGACGATGATAAGAAGATCCATATAGATTGTGCTCACAACTTAAGGTTTTCTTGCATGATAGGATTTGAATTCACTCACGCTAACTTTTTCCCATTATTGTATGTCAATGTGATGTCCAAAAAGTTTCATAACTCTATAATGAAAGATAAGATGGTGTACAAAGGGAATAATGTTGTAGGAGCCGTAATGAATGTGCCTATTTTTGTTGGAACTTTTTCCGTTGTGACTGACTTTGCAGTTTTAGAAAATATGGATGCTTATCGTGATGAAGGAATGGGCGATGTTATTGTTGGCGAACCGTTCTTAAGAGAAGTTGGAATTAAAGCAAAACGGTTCGAAGGGATAATTACCCTTTACAAAAATGATGATGAAGCAACTTACCAAATGGTGCGATCACATCCGAGGTTTAAAAACCACACTAATGAGCAATGCAACAAGATCCCACCATTACTGAAGGTAAGTGAAAAAGATGAGAAGAATGGAATTTCGCATGCATACCAAAAGCTTAAGGGGTTCTACAAAGGAGTTTTGAATCTAGGACCCGAATACATTCGAAATGCGAAGACGGAAGAATGGCTCACACGCGGGCACATTAGCGTGCATGAGATGGAATAAGACGAGAAGCTGAAGAAAAGTCTAACTTAAAGACTTCGCTGTAAACAAAAGTGCTTCCCGGGAGACAACCCGGAATGTTATTTAATTTTGTTATCGAGTCTGTCTTCCCAGACATCAATACGGCGTATCCGCTCCATACCATATGGCGTATTGATTGTCTGGACGTTATCAGTCTTTACTTTTATGCACTTTTAAAACATTATTGTTAGTTCTGTCAATACGGCGTATTCATTAACATGATACGGCGTATCCACAGACTAACCTGTATTTAAGTTTTTGTTTAGTTTAGTTTAAATTAACCGTAGATACCAAGATAGGAATGCACCTGTTTTTCCTATATTTTCTACAGGACCTCAGGAAAGAAATATCGACTAATATTGGTGGAGAATTTAAATATCTGGAGATCTTGAAGTGTTGGAGTCTTGAAACTTCAAGGCGGCTATTCAACACGAAATCTTGCTCATAAACCAACTTAGAGAATTCTACCGGATCAATTAACATGGGAGTTTTCTCCTTCTAATACTTTTTTAAATTCCCGTATTTTTAATGTTTAATATAAACAATGAGGACTATGTATAATTTAATGAGCGGGATGAATTAGACATGTAAACTATGTCCCGAAAATATTTTTTACACACAAAAACACTAAAAAAGCCTTAATATATGCAAAAATTTAAATTCTTTTCAAGCATACTTTTGTGAAAATTAACATATTACATAAAAACCCGCACACAATACCCCTTGATAGATATTTGTTGAGGAAATAGCCTATCCGTTCCAAAATATTTACCCCAAATTCAACAAAATATGAGTGTGTCGGTGATAGTAGTAGACTTTTTTAGAACTCATTAGTGCTTGGCTTGGGGGATATATCACTCGAGACCTACATTGTAACACCCCCAAATTGGGTCGCAGCGGAAATATGGGTCCGGGCGTGTTAAACTATCATGAATCAAACAACACAAAGAGATACGTATAGAACGACCAAAAAGTCGTTTGAAACGATAAATTGGATTTAACAAAGTCCATTGTTACAAAAGCCGTAAGCTTAACTTTTCAACTTAATCAAATACACTAGATTTTCAGCCCAAAACAATAAACAAAATGAAATGCGTACAAAACTATAATGCAAATATCCAAAATCAAAACCACAATTTAGTCCATCGCAACCTGGTGCTTATTTGATCCCCTGAAAAACATTGCTTTTAAAACGTCAACAAAATGTTTTGGTGAATTCATAGGTTGAATAAAATCATATATTGTAGGACCACAAGATTTACCCAATGTTATGATAAAGCAACATATAGAATCATATAAATGAATTACGTTGCGTCTAAGCTCATGACACTGAAGCTTTACGTGTATGAATACCAAATTTAATGGCCTATATTGCTCGTGGTGATGTTCTAACCCGCAACATCCTATATTCGACATGATATACATTCGTTTGTCCAGTGATAGCTAATCACCCGAACGGGGTTGTCAAACCCAATGATCTATTAATAACATTTACGCTCACAATCCCGCAATTGACAGCTTATGATAATAGGCTCAGATATGGGTTATCGCTACTTAGGCAACACGACTCATAATATGACACTAAACCACTTGTGTCCAATTGTAAAGGTCATTGCATGTTTTTCAACTGCCCAAAAACTTGTAAACAAAGCATTAAATTGGGTCTAAGTGACCTCACCTTGAGTTCTGATAATCCAAATATTGCAGATAAAGCGTCACGTTAAAGATCGAATGCAACCTAAATTATCATAGGTCGTATAAGTACCGGAAGAAACTTATATGATAAACAATGAATATAATCCTATATTGTTACAGAGTCTTACAAGTCTATCGGGCTATCATAATAAAGAGGTCCATGACATGACGATCGAGGAGTTAGGAACTTTAATCGTTAAATCCAACAACTCGTCGAAAACGACACGCATCCGAAGCAGGCCTCATTATGAACTCCCTAGTAATATAGAAACTTTGATAACTACATAAAATTCTATATAGCTAATCACCAACTAATGGTTTTGGAAAAATTGTGCTTTAACCGTTAAACAAGTTAAAACTGATTATAATTACCGTATTAGTACAACAGGCGGTAACTTTCGCGTTTTAAACCCGATTCTCGCGTTCTTATGCCCATCTTTTCGTATCAAGACGAGTTATCATAAATTGACATTTTTGATTTCGACCTACTGGGAACAGAAACCTTTTACTGTTCCAAATCATACTTAGCTTATAAAAATCTATTCTTACGACGTAACACCGTAAAAGTTCGTATTTTAATTCGTTTTATACTCCGTTTATAACGATTGCTTCGAGGACTTTCCTCGTAATTGAAAGTATATATAATTTATGAGGTTTTACAAAAATATAACTTTCTGTCATGAATAGTAACTTTATAAAAATGTTTTATAAAAGTATTATTTGGTCGTAAACATCGCGAAATTCATAACTCGTTACGTTATTAGTTGCAAATATTACGATTTCTTATCATTTTGGAATCCCCCTAAAAATGTGTAATTATTTATTAAAAATACTAACCCTTGCTGTTTGTAATTTTTATAAAAATGTTTTTATAAAAATTTACTTACGACTTCGTTTATTAACGTATAACTCGTTTTTAACGTAACTGTTTCGTTATTAATCCGTTTAACAAGTTTCTTACTAATCGGATCTGTGCGTGAAATGATATTATCTTATAAAAATATAAAATAAGTAAGTAAAAAATCAATTTGGGACAGATATGTTCATTTGCTCGTTTGTTAAGTCCCATTTATGATGCTTTCTTTATACTTTACTACTTTTGTATTTTACCACAAGTCTCATATATCATATACTTTATAAATCATACATATATGATGTCTCATTTGTCCATAATAGTCCTTAAGTGTCCAAGTTACCAAGGTTAACTAATTCATGATAACACTTAAATCATAACTTTACTTAAGAAATCTCTAATTTACTATTTTGTAATAATCATTTTTACACATAACCAAGTGTGTACAAGTGTATTTCTTTCCATATGACCTTATTTAGTGTTCTATTATTAACATGAATTAAAATTTTCCATAATCAATATTAACATGTCTTATGTATTTCTTTAAGTTGAAACATATTATGAAGTTATAACCTTAATTAACTCATAATCATGTTTACACCAAAACAATATGATACAACATTTTCTCATCCTTTTAATCATAATGTAAGTAATAACACAACATATATAAAAGTAATCCATGTGGTCATTTCAAGTGAAAACTTTATTTTCATGATTAAAACCTAAATGGTGATTTAAGCTAAATAGAAATATCATATGCATAATAATATAAAAATATAGCAACAGAAAGAGTTTTAAAATGACCTTAAGAGTAGATGATGATGATGATGTAGAAGTACTAAACCCTTGTTTAGCCACAAAAACCAAACTTGCACTTAATAAACCCTTAGCTTCCTTAACTAAACCCTAGCTTCCTTTTTCTTGATTATAACTTGGAAATGGTTAACCAATGCTTGCAAATGTCTTAGTACATCTTAGAATATGTGTATATAGAAGTGTAAGGGTTGTAGAAAATTTTGTATGGATTTGTGTGGGAGGTGATTTTGTGCCGAAGCATGTATAGAGCACAAAGAAGGGTTTTTGTGACTATAACTAAGTGTTGTGAAGTATGTTTATTAGCAGTTATGAGTATGTATAAAGATGTCATAATTGGTCAAGGAACATAAGGGTGACCAAGGGATGGACCTTTGTCTTAGTCATGGTCCAAAGGATGGTAGGGATGGGGTATGACCTCAAATAGTTGATAACTAACCCATGAAAACATGGAAATGTGTTCTCAACTTGTATCTTTTTGTTCTTTTCTCTATGAATCCGGTTTTAGATGTATAAGTGTGATAATATTGAGTAAATTTTGGGTATTGGGTATAAACGTGGGTATTTGTTGAAGCGTAGAAAAGTTTTCGGTGTTTTCGGGAGTGAGCCTAATAACGAATTTATATCGCGGAAACGTAAAACACTATTCGTATCCGATAAAAATAAAATGAAGCGAAAGTTAATAATTATCCTTAAAAATAATTATATAACCCTTGATTAATGTAAACCATTTAATGTTTGAAATGACCCGTTAACATTGAACGCAAATTTTGTGGTGTAACGCGATTTAGCTTAACGTTTACAATTTCAAGCAAATGCGTACAATACAAAAAGGTACATTGCGGATTTGTTGACGTCGTCAATGACTTGAAAACACAGGGTGTTATAACAGTGATGAGTATTATGGATTTAATTGGAGTAACTTGTTTAAACTGGTAAATTTTTAGGATTACACCCAAAAAGCTGATGTGTGTTTTCCAAGTTTTAAATTTATAATACTAAAAATACCAATTTTTACTAAAAACACAACACTCGAGAAGTATACCCGTTCATGTATAGTATAGCTTTAGGTAAGTCCAGATCGTTCTACGGGAATTGAAGTTTTCACAGTTTGTAATTATGGTGCTAAGGCTAAGATGATTGTCACGTATCAAATTAACCAAGACGAGCATATATCGAATAATGCAAAGAAAGCAATGAAGAGATTATTCAAGTATATGATTAAAGTATGTTTGTTTAGGCAATGATCACTTAGATAATGATGTGTTTGGAATAGTGTTTATAAGTTTGGAGAATAAAAATATCACAAGTTATATATCGGCCTTTAAATATAACGAGTGATTATATCGATTAATAACAACAAATCCTTTCGACCTTTATAAGTTATTATAACCAATATATTAAGTGGGATGATTAAACACATATATAAAAGAACCATTTCGGCCTATATTCTTATATAAAATATATTTTACCAATTCAATAAACACATATCCAAACGCTCCATATCAAAGATCACGTTATGCCCAAACAAACATAAGATTACTACTCCATGATCAAAGAGATGAAATCATAACAATGATATAAATTCCAGAAAACTTCATATTAAAAGAGTTGTAGAAATTATACCAACATTTACAAGATCAAAGAAGGCGATTACAAGTTTTCCCAACCGAAAACTATTATCTATAACCCAAGGGTATCTATTACAATCGACCCGAACCCTTAAGGTGCTGTCACCACACTTGTAGATTCATGATTATATAGTGAGGATTGATGAGAGAAATATTGTGGAAGTGTGTGAGGATGTATAAAATGAGGGAGCCAAGGCCTCCTTTTATAGGCTGAAATCGGGCAGAAGTGCGGCGCACAAGAAATATTGTGCGACGCACTTAAGGAGTTAATGCACTTAGCATTTATTAGGAATTAACCATTTCTTTAGGAAGTTTGAACGAAAGTGCGGCGCACAAGAAATATTATGCGGCATACTTAGTGATGGTGGAAAGTGCGGCGCACTTACGATAAGTGCGGCGTACTTCTTTGTTTTCTTGGATCTTTCTCTTGTAAATTGTATGTGTGATGATATGATAAGAGATATTTCATCCAAAGCATCGTAGGAGGGTATTTATAGGCTAGAGATAACTTGGGGACCAAGTTAAGAATGTATGTGGATGTATTTTAGGCCAAGTTCGCGAATTAATTGCATCTTCATAAAGTATGTTGTACTCATATGTAAAACTGGCTGCTTTGGTAATATTTCAACTTTTGAATGTTTTTCTAAGTTGTAGATAATTTAATTCTCTTTCTGTGGCCGCTAGAATCAACTCAATCCGAGTTCGTATGACCTAGTTATGGCCAAAACAGTGAACAGGTGTCGGGAGATCTTTAACTTCACTTTATTTCTTCGTTTAAGCTTCAAATTTTCGTGTATTCTTCCACGACACATACCTATAACATATAATAGCAAATATACTTGATTAAGTACCAAAATTTAACGAGAAATGATAAAATAAATGCAAATAACGCTGCCGAAAACATGTATAATTTAGGCGTTATCAAATCCATTCACACTTAGCTATTGCTTGCCATCAAGCAATTAAAGTGAAAAAACAAGATCATTTATCATGACGTGGAGAAAAAATCATTTTATCATTAACAAGTGTTTACCAGTTTTATAAATTTTCTAGCATAGACATATAACAGAGCACCTCACATAGGGAAAGTGTTTGTTTTTTATTTCACACGAGTCACTCAGATAGGGTTTTATATTTGTGAAGTCACTCAATTGCACATACATAATCTAGGTTGATACCATATGCTTGTACTAGATACATAAACATGCCCGTTGCGGCGTGAGCACCTAGACAAAAATCTCAAATAGGCAAAATGTTATAACGATGAGGGTGAATAGCAGATACCTGATTCCATGTGCCAGAACTTTGCCTTATACTTTGAACTTTTATTATTTTTTTTCTTTTCCCTTTTTTTCTTTTTTTGTATATTTTTTTTCATTTCAGATACTGCGATAACTAAGGCGGGCACAAAACTTCTTCTTCATCGAGCATATTTTTCTTGCTCTTGGGATACATTGGGGATCTCAACACTAAAAGCGAGTGCTGCAGATACATGATTACATAGGGATTTATTTCTCCTCTTACATATGACTTTGTCTATAAATTAACCTTACTGCGGTCTAGTAAATGATGATCAAGCACAAGTTCTGGAGCTACTAAATTACCGGCCCACTCATATAACTTTATACCAATACCAATGTCCTAGAAAAGGCGACAAAGACCATACGTACACATCCGTAACGACAGAATAGACACATATGACTGCATTCAACCCTAACTCGAACAAGCTAAAGGCAAAAATTATCTTGGGTATCAAAGGTGGATACCCGAATTCTTTAAGGCTAAATTTCTCACAATTTTAGTGGACAGTTTTTGTGCTAGTTATAGTGTCAATCCGGGTGGATTTGCCTTACTAAGAGTATGCATTTTTTAAGTTTTTTGGAAAAGCAATATATAAATTTTTAAATTTTCCAGAAAATATCAGTTGAAAAATATGGCTAGATTGCAGGGCAAACATGGAGGGACATGATTAATTTTTCCTATTTGCTACCCCTCCACACTTAAGTTGAACATTGCCCTCAATGTGAGAACTGATAAATATAGAAAATAGGGAAAATTAAGGGAAAACGGTACTTCCCGGGGTTCTTAATTTCTCTGTTGAATTCTGAAAAATATGGCGCAAAACGGAACGCCAAGCATGTGTATTCTACCACATGTAATATAATACTCCAATTATATAAGTCTCCAAGTGTAAAATGCCAACCACCAATCCAAGCTCCACTTGTTTTATTTAATCTGCAAAATAGATACAACTACAAAAAAAACATTAAATACAAAAGCGCACTTTCGTAGGCACCACGATTGCATTTAGCATATGCAACAAGCCTTTAAACCCCTCGGTGTCCCGAGTGGACGAGTTATAGTCTCGTGAGGGTTTCCAGCGAACACACCCACAAAGTTCGATAAATTTCTTTTTGGATGCAGAAATCGAGATACGCGACACACCGGCCGAATGCGTGACATACTTAAAGACTGCAAAGTTTTTGTTTTATATATATTTTTTAGTTTTTTTAATTATTATTTACTATTACTACTATTATTATTATACTTAACTTGATTTAAGATTCCTTAATGATACGGTTCAAGTGGGAATGATCCACTCTAAAAGCTTGGGGGTATGGTATTTTTGGAATGTACTCACGGTATGGATATTCATTTATTTTTACCACATGATATCCCTTTTTCGATGTCTTAATAGGTTTATCTTTTTCAGTTCTATTATCAACGATGATAGGAGGTGGTGGATTTTTTTGAGTTTCAAAGAATCATCGGACCTTCCACTCCTGGTAAATACGGCATTCACTTGTTCGGTTTGAGCTTGAGGATGAGGTGGGTCAGTCCTCTCGGTTTGTTCTAAAGATACGTTTTGAGATTTCGACCACTCATCTATTTTTATTTCCATATTTTTAATTTTAGTCTGGAAATTCTTTTTATTTTGCTTTATTTTTAAAATCATATAATTAACATTGTTTTTGAAAACATATTTGTAACTCTTTGATCATCCAAGAATTTTATGATTGATTTTTCAAAATCAGTTTTAGATTGAGTTTCTTGGTTGATAGGTTTAGACTTTTTGTTAGGTAAAACACCAGTGGTTTTACCATCATCACGGTCAAAAATTTTATCATGAACGGTTCTCATGCTACGGATACGTCTTTTGAAATCTTCAAGATCATTTTTCACATCATTGTTTAATTCTAAGAGCGATTTCTCAGAATCATTAGGATCATGATAGGATTGATGAGAAAACAAATTATGAGAATCTTGGTTTTGATAATCTTCAGATTGGATGTAATTGGCTTTATGACGTTTACACATCGGCGTGTCATCGTTCAGGTGGTTTTTAGAAGTGTTTCCATTTCTAAGCTCATTATATTTCTCACTCATATCTTCTAATTCTTCATTTAAGCTTATAATTTGAGAATCCATTTTTATAGTTAGAGCTTCCAATTTTTTCATTAATCGATAATTATCATCATTACTATCACTTCCATCGGCGAAGGAAATCGATTTTTGATGATGTTCATTTTTAGATTTAATGGGCCAATCATGTTCGAAAAGGACTTTGTCCTCGAGAAATCGAAAAGCTTGATTTGGACTTTTTTAGAGGTAGATTCCTCCAGCAGTTATGTCTAGGATTCCTTGAGTGGGTTCGTCTAGACCGTGATAGAATATTTGAATAATAGCTCCTTTGGTCAGACTATGCCCATGGCATTTTCTAAGCATGCTCTTGAGTCGTAACCAAGCGTCAATTAGACTTTCACATACGAGTTGAGAGAAACTTCTGATTTCAAGCAAGATATGGTTGAATAACGAAGGTGGAAAGAATCTGTTTATAAAAACTCTTCTCATTTGTTCCCACGATGTTATAGACTCTTCATTAAGTTCGTTAAACCAGGTTTTAGCTTTATCGCACAAGGAAAAATAAAATATTAGTTTCACCGTATTTGAAGATGTTGCAGATTGCGAGAAATTCATGGATGTGGTCATGCGGATCGGCTCGCATATAACCATCGAATTTATTTTCCAAAATCATTTTCAAGTGGGTACTATTGATAACAAAGTTGTCATCAACATTGGGTTGAATAATGGCAGAATTAGGAGTCGGTGCTAGAGTCTTAGCACTTTCCCACATAGGTTGATCATCAGGATTAAGAATGTTGAGTTGAAAATTTAAATGATTCGATCTTGACGACTTATTTTTGGATAGTTTTAATCTTATAAGTCCTTGCTATTAAATTTCTATTTATTTATATATTAAATTTACAAGTTATTTTCCGAAAGATAAGGGATTTATACATACGTTAAGCATTTTGCAAAAAGACATATTTATATGTATAATTAAGGCTAATAGGATAATATTCAAAATAATGTAAATTATTTTCATATATTTTTTTATAATTTTTTTTATAGATTTATATATATATATATATGTTAATTTAATTATATATAGCAAATAAGGATAAATAAATAAAAGATTTTTGTTCTTTTTAATATTATGATAAACTAGATAACTACAAATACACAAGGCATATAATCAGATAAAATACAATTCCAAATGATTATAGAACCTAAGACTAGCAGATTGGGGGTTTTGGTTTTGGTTTTTGAAATAAGATTCTGTTTGTGAAAATTTGCAGAAAGTGCGGCGTACTTGGGTAAAGTACGGCGTACTTCCTGGAGAAAAATGATTTTTGGTTTCCGTTTGCCAGAAAACGGTACGGCGAGTTTGAAAATTTTGTGAAACAAAATAGCACCAGAAATAAGCAACAAACTATAACAACTTAAACAATTCCCCGGCAACGGCGCCAAAAACTTGATGTGTGTTTTCCAAGCTTTAAATTTATAATACTAGAAATACCAATTTTTACTAAAAACACAACACTCGGGAAGTATACCCGTTCGTGTATAGTATAACTTTAGGTAAGTCCAGGTCGTTCCACGGGAATTGAAGTTTTCACAGTTTGTAATTAAGGTGCTAAGGCTAAAATGATTGTCACGGATCAAATTAACAACCATACCAGGTGAAAACCGAAGTAAAAAAATATACGAATAATGCAAAGAAAGCAATGAAGAGATGATTCAAGTAAATGATTAAAGTATGTTTGTTTAGGCAATGATCACTTAGATAATGATGTGTTTGGAATAGTGTTTATAAGTTTGGAGAATAAAAATATCACAAGTTATAAATCCTTTCGGCCTTTAAATATAACGAGTGATTATATCGATTAATAACAACAAATCCTTATCGTGCTATATAAAGTAATTATAACCAATATATTAAGTGGAATGATTAAACACATATATAAAAGAACCCTTTCGGTCTTTAAATCCTTTCGGCCTTTAATAACACATATTAAGTTATAAATCCTTTCGGCTTTTAAATATAACGAGTGATTATATCGATTAATAACAATAAATCCTTTCGCCTTTAAAAGTAAATATAACCAATATATTAAGTAAATGAATTAAACACATATATAAAAGCACGCCTTTCGGCATATATTCCTAATATAAAAATTGATTTAGAAAAACCAATTCAATAAACACATATCCAAACGCTCCATATCAAAGATCACTTTATGCCCAAAACAAACAGTAAGATTACTACTGGCCCATGACATCGAAGAGTATAGAAGAAACAATAACAATCATATAAATTCCAGAAAACTTCATATTAAAAGAGTTGTAGAAATTATACCAACTTACAAGATCAAAGAAGGCGATTACAAGTTTATTCCCAATCGAAAACTATTATCTATAACCCAGAAATCTAATTAACATCGGACCTGAACCCATAAGGTGCTGTCACCACACTTGTAGATTCATGATTATATAGTGAGGATTGATGAGAGAAATGTTGTGGAAGTGTGTGAGGATGTATAAAATGAGGGAGTCAAGGCCTCCTTTTATTGGCTAAAATCGGGCAGAAGTGCGGCGCACAAGAAATATTGTTGTCTTAACATCTCATCAACAACTTTGCGTAGCTTTGCTTCATCAACAGTCTGTGACATTTCTTCCATAAGTTCTTGTGACACTTTCTCAATAGGAAGCTCATCATCATCTGTTGCATAAGAATCTGTCTAAAAATCAAAGATGATGATTCACCAAACATAAAGGTGCCATGCTCAGACGTCTTCTGCCTCTTTAACTCTTCTCCCCCTCAGGATAAGCATCATTATGAGGATCTTCCTGATCTCTAAGGCGAATAGCAGAAGGTCTACAAGGGGTACTAGACATATGAAGTTTTTAAACTTATACTTGAGTGCAAGCTAAATTAGTAAATCATCCTGTTGCAGCTGAGGATTATCTCTCATTGTCAGATACAATTAGTATTCTTGTTCTTGTGTAGAAGTTGGTGTGACTTGAGTTGGATGCACATGCAACATATGTCCTGACATATAGTTCCTGACAGATGAATCAACCTGAGAAGGAATATGGTTAGTGATAGCATCGCTAATTTGCAAAGAAATCTCTGAACGAAGATTCTCGCATTCCTGTTGAATTGCATCTGCAATCATTTTCGCCACATCCGCTTGACTCTGTAGTCTTTCTATGATAATCCCTTGTGCAACATATAGTTGAACTTGTTTGTTGGTAAATTCATTGATACGATCATCTACCATTTTGGGCAACGACTCTTGCATGATTTCTTGTAGATATCGAGCAAGTTCATTAAACTTTGTCCTTGGCATGAACCTTCTTTTGAGATGGCCAAATAAATAACCATAGTTTCCTTGTAGTTCATCAAAGAAACTCTTGTATCTTTTGAAGCGACTAGTCTTGGGTTTGAACAAGGATAAGAGTTTTTGTGTAGCAGATAAGTTGAATAAAGATGATGATGTTGTTGAAGATGAAGGTAGTGGATCATTTACTGTCAATTCTTGGAGTTTCTTAGTATCTGAAGATATAAGAGTAGAATGAATCCTAGGGGATCTAATTGTTGTGGGGGATGGTGTACTCCTAGACTCCTCTTTGCTTCCCCTTTTCCCTTATTTTCAACTCATAATCATCCTCTGCTGACTCTTCCTCCTCTTCAATAACGTTCACAGGTTGTGAAATATCAGCAGTTTTCTCCACCTTCAGACTTTCCTTATCACTCCTAGGCTCTAACCTAGTGTCGGGATCATTTTGATTATTAATTTTCCTAAGGATAGAACTATTAACCTCAACATTTTATACATTCTTTGTTCCTTCTACCAATTTCTCAATCTCCTCAGCCATCAAGTGCTCTTTAACTATTTCCACATTCTGCTTGGCTTCAAGCTCTTCATGACTTTTCTGCTTTGCAAGACTTACTTGAAGAGTATCTTGTAAGACTAGATCGTCAGCCTCATTAGTAGTTGGGATTGATGTTGGTGGAGTAAGTCGTGTTGATCGTCTTGGAGGAATACGAAGTCTAATGACAATAGACTTTCGTGAAGCACTTGAACCTCCTTCAGCAATCTCAGGGTTAAGTGTCCTAAGGGCGCTAGTTTTCCTATGAGTTCCCTAGGTAGACTCAATCGGCTATGACTGAGTTGTAGGAACATCTACAACAAACACCGCAACATACATTTGATAATTGTATGTGAGCTTTATCTCATTCGTGATCATCCAACTCGGAATCTTCATTCCAACTCCATCTTTATGCTTCCCTGAATTAAATATGCTTTTGACCATGTCATCATCCTCCAGATTGTGATACATATCACGAGCTCTTGTCGATATGTTATGGAATGTAGTCATGAGTGACTCACTATAAGCTTTGTGAATCTGGGATAATGAATTAATGTTGTTGGATGTTTAAGTGAGTAGTACAGTCCTTCCCAAAGCAAGTCAACATAATCAACATGGAGATTGTTGACAAAGCAGTACAGCATCTGCATGATCTGCAGAGGTGGCTGATCATAACCAGTAACTCGTGTTATCAGACATCTTGAAAACATCTTGCACAGTGTCTACCACGGTTGTACAAGACCAGTTGTCTTAAAGTTGGATGGTGAGCTTAACTCCAGAGTGAAAGCAAGATCGTTGATGTAAAATGGAACCATCTCTGAGAATGTGGGAGCAGGGACAAAATGATCATGATTGTTGTCTGTAGCTTGAGGCAAGTGAAATATGGTTCTGGAATCATCAAGTCTCAGCGTAAGCTCTTTCCTGTCTAGTACAAACGACAACCTATACTTTGATCCATCTTCTTTCAAAGTATATCTATGGTACTGATGAAGAAGCATCAATACGAAATCTGAGTGGATGATTTTGAAGGATATTTTCCAGGATTTTGCTTTCATTTGGACACAACGGATGATCAAGATCAATCTCTTTGTTAGCATCCTTGAGAGCATGTCATTTTTTAGGTGGACATAATTCGTCTTGAGGAACATCAGCTTGACTTTGAAGTTGTGCCATGATGATTACTGAATGAGTGAAGATAAGATGTTAGATAACAAATAATTTATATAATATTTTTGTCTCTTTCCGCTCTGTCTGTTTTATATGTTCTGGCAATTCTTTTTGAACATATGTTTGATCAGTTTCTTTCTCATGTGCTTTTTCTTGCTTTTTCTAGCACACGCCATACGATTTATTCGTATTTTTATTTTGATTTTTCTTTTTGTGTGTTCTGGCAATTCTTTTTCGAACACACTTTAGATTTGCTTTTTCGCGTATGATTTTTGTCTCTCTTTCTGTTTAGAATATCCTTACCAGAAATTCTTTGTGAATGATACTCTTTTAAGAATGATGAAGATACCCTCAGATTTTGAATAAGACTCAAAGTTGAAAATTTAAACAGATATCATTCATATTCTTAAAACTTTTTGTGAAAGAGTACCATTTTTAACACAATACAGAATTTTGAGATCTTTTTCAAAAATCATTTGTGCAAAAGCAGTTGTATTCTAATAACATAGAATCAGTCAAACTCAATTCAACAACTAAATGTTCACTAAGTCACTCACTCCTCATTCTGTTCAATACAGAAAACGGTCGAAACCGGACATGACTTAGACCACTTAAACAATTGAGAATTGAATTATCATACTCTAGTTAACTTGAAATTCTTAATTTGTGCTTCTTATAATAAATCTTATACCATGTAGACAAGGTCATCTAATTCATCAACTGAATGGTCACTAAGTCACTCACTTCTCATTTTGTTCAGTGCAGAAAACGGTCATAACCGGGCATAACTTAGACACCTTAAACAAATGAGAATAGACAGATTTGACCCAAAGTATAAAAGTCATCAAAACATGATCAATTGTTTTCAATTTTTGCGGTACTTTTTCACAAACGTTTGTAATTCATCTTCACATGAGATACTGATCTTGTAATTCACAAACATTCAAGCTTTAGACAACACATTCAGACATTTACCATTAACACACACACAAGCTAGTAAGCCTCCCCTTAAAAAAATTTAAGCTTTTAGCAACAAATTCGACACTTTCAAAATTAACAGTTGACTTTTTCAATTTTGACTTTTGAATTTTAACTTGTTCATGCTTTGACTTTCGAATTTGATCCTTTTCAATTCTGACATGAACTTGACCGTTTTTCTAACAAATTCGATCTAATTAGGCTTTACTAAGTCAATTTTGATCATTATTAGTCATATATACCCGTTTTAATCAATTTCGACAACTTATGAATACTTTTGAATTTTGACCAGCCATCGAATTTGTCAATTTTGTAGTTTAAGCAACAATCGATGTAATTAATCATTATCACAATCATATCTAAGCCTGATTCTGTCATTGATTTCCAAAACCCCTAATTTCGGAAACCCTAGATCTTATCGAGTTTAATTTCGACATTAAGAATCCCACTAAAACGCGTTTCAAAAACCTGTAACATCAAAGATTACTTACTTTGAAGAAGAGAAAATAGTTGTGGACGTTGTGATGAACTCAAAATCAAGAACTCGATTATCTCTTCTTTTTCGATATGAAACTCGGATTAAAAGAAAATAAGAAACGAATAACTCTTCCTATTTATACCGTCCGAAATTGAAAGTTTGAAAAGTGACATTTTCAGTCCTTGGAGTTTTTGCTTTCAAATTTTTGTTTGAAAAATGACAGATTCGGTCCTTGTAGTTTTAGTTACCGAATTTTATTACCAAAAATTTCAAAAACTTTCCTTTGGAGTATGATCCCTTTGTACAGTCAGTCCATTAAAGATTTCCTTATTCAAAGTTTAGATTTTCACAAAATAATGAAAAACTCCCCCTCGAAACTATACCATTTTATAAAAAATCCGAAAGTTGGTATTCAGTTCCAACAAAGTATAATTCCACCATACCTTTTTAACGTATTCTTTAATAAAAGGATACCAGATGTTTATGTGTTTTGTACGCGAGTGCTGAACCGGATTGCATGAAATAGCGGTAGCGCTCTTTGAATCACAGTACATCGGTATTTTGTTGTACTTGTATCCATAGTCCAGTAGTTGTGTTCGCATCCAAATGACTTATGCACAACACGCAGACAATGACACATATTCAGCATTAGTTGTGGATATCGCAGTACAATCTTGTTTTTTCGAACTCCATCTTACGAGCTTTTCACCTAAAAATTGTATGCCTCCTGAAGTACTCTTGCAATCGTCTTTACATCCTGCATGGTCTGCGTCTGAATATGCAATTAGTTCAAATCCAGAATCCTTCGGATACCATAGGCCCATGTTATACGACTGTCTTAAGTACTGAAAGATCCGTTTAACCTCTTTAAGGTGTTTGACCATAGGACGTGCTTGATAGCGAGCACAAACAAATGTGGCAAAAGCAATATCTGGTCGACTGGTTGTGAGATACATGAGCCCTTCAATTATTTGACGATACGTCATTTGATTAGTAGGAGTGCCTTGTAAATTAGCATCTAGTCTCTCAGTGGCCATATGTATGCTCATGGAGACACATTCATCCATACCATGTTTCTTTAAAAGCTCAATAGCATATTGTGACTGACTAATGAATATGCCACGGGGTGATTGATAAACTTGAAGTCTAAGAAAGAACTTTAGTTTACCTATCATAGACATTTCAAAGTTACTCTTCATAAGATTTGCAAATCATTTTGAAAAATCCAGATTTGTAGACCCAAAAATGATGTCATCAACATATACTTAAACAAGTAATATGTCTCCCCTGTGACGTCCTGTAAACAAAGTCGGGTCAACAAAACCTTTAGTAAAATGATGTTCAATCAGGAATGAAGACTGTTTGTCATACCATGATTATGGAGCTTGTTTGAGACTGTATAGTGCTTTCTTCAACTTGTAGGCATGGTCTGGAAAGTCTGGATCGACAAATCCATCAGGTTGGCTAACATAAACTTCCTCTTTCAATGGACCATTGAGAAATGCAGTCTTAACATCCATATGAAAGATTGTAATATTTTTATGTGCAGCAAAAGCAATGAACATTTGAACGGCTTCAAGACGAGCGACTGGAGCAAAGGATTCCTCAAAATCAATGTCTTCTTCCTGCTTGTAACCCTTCGCAACAAGACAATATTTGTTTCGAATGACAATATTTTCTACATCACCTTTTATTCTTCCAGAGCCATTTGACAGCAATAATATTCTTTCCATCTGATCTAGGAACTAATTCCCATACATCTAGTCTCTCGAATTGATGCAACTCATCTTGCATTGATTCTATCCAGCTATGATCTGACATAGCTTCTTTAATATTCTTTGGTTCATTAGTGCCGACGGTTAAAGCATACATACAAACTTCAAGATCAGTTTGAAGCCTTTTTGGAGTCATCATGGGTTTGGATGGGTCATCAATTACTTGTTCTAAAGGATGAGATTTTGTCTAAATGTGTGTTAAGGGTTGTACTTGGTGAAATTCATGCATATTTGGATCGACAAATTCATCAGGTTGGCTAACATAAACTTCTCTTTCAATGGACCATCGAGAAATGCAGTCGTAACATCCATATGAAAGATTGTAATGTTTTTATGTGCAGCAAAAGCAATGAACATTCAAACGGCATTCAACACGATGGTTGTCGACTGTATGGCAAAGCGATTCCGTTTATATCTAATGCCTTCTCTTCTACTTGCTAACCCTCTCGCAACCATGACGAGATTTTGTTTTCGAATTGGAACTATTTTATTCATGCTCACCTTTTATTCTACTTAGAGCCAATATTTGATCAACAATTATATTCTTTTCATCTGGTCTAGGAACTAATTCCCATACATCTAGTCTCTCGAATTGATGCAGCTCATCTTGCATTGATTCTATCTAGCTGTGATATGACATAGCTTCTTTGATATTCTTTGGTTCTATGGTGCTGACGGTTAAAACATACATACATACTTCCGGATCAGTTTGAAGCCTTTTTTGAGTCATCACAGGTTTGGATGGGTCACCAATTACTTGTTCTAAAGGACGTGCTTTTGTCCAAATGTGTGTTGAGGGTTGTTTTTTGGTTGAATTCATGCATATTTGATAGATCTGACGTTGTTGATGATTCAGCTTCGGAAAAGTCTGGAGCATCATACAGAGTTAACAACGTATTGCCATCAAGTTCTGCTGAGTCTTTTTGATTGAATTCGTCAGCCTTATTCATGGAGATTTGAGAAGTTTGTTCTTCAGATGTAGTTACAATGGGAGAAGCCTCGTTTTCTTCAATGATAATAGAAGATGTCAAAGGTGAATCTTCAATATTATGAACTTGTTGTGTAGCGGAACTGTGTGATGGACATTTCTAGAGACTTCTTCTCAAAGTATTTTCGTATCATGGGATCCGGAACAAATTATCCAAATTTCTTTGACAGGTTATTAATCGATTTTCTAGATTGTGATGAGATCTATCATTGGATAAATCGTTGTGAAATGGGTCTAAATCTATAATGTTCAGTAAAGCATGTGTGAGCTGCTCATCACAACTTATTGACATGGTTCGGTATCCATAATCTTTTTTGGTACGTTTCTCGAGTTATAAATATCAAAACTCCTCTGGATGGTTTTTTCGAATATCTAATAAAGATTCCAATGTCTGCTTTAGGTTTCATCTTCCCAATACCATCTCGATCATTTGTTGGATAACATAAGGACCCAAACACATAAAAATACTCCACATTTGGTTTTCTGCCGCGAAGAAGTTCGTATAGAGTTTTGTTGTGCCTTATATGAATTATTGATCGATTTTGAGTAAAGTAAGCTGTGGAAACTGCCTCGGCCCAAAGAAACTCGGGTAATCTAGAAAAGATAAGTATTGTGTGTGCAGCCTCGACAAGAGTACAATTGTTGGATGCTTCAACAACATGCCTCTTTTGTTATGGCATTCTGAAGCAGTTCAAAAATGTGTGATAATAAACCTAACGTTTTCATAATAAAGCCTTTAAGAGTTGCATCTTTAAATTCAGGTGTCGTCTTGGTCAGTACGATTTTTGTGATTTTTCGGTCGTAATTGCTATCTCGACTTGAGCAATAAAGTTGCTCTTTATTATCTTTTCGAGGTCTGTTCTTTGAGTGAAGAAAATAGCCATGTGAATCGAGAATAATCATCAACGATCATAAGAATATACTTCTTTTCGTTAATCGATGCAACCCTCATTGATCCACACAAATCCATATGAAGCAATTCCAACTTGGAATGAGAACTTTAGACTCCAATTTATGGTGGATGAGTAAGGCTATCTTGCTCTTTCACCGCTCACAAGCAGAACATAAGTGATCCTTTACTGTATGTTGAATTTTGGAAGATCCTCAACGTCATAGGTCTTGTTTGGTAGTCATTTATGGTACCGAATTAAGATTTTGTGGAAAGTCTTTTTCTTTGGTGCCTTAAACCATGACTTTGTTGAGGTGGTTGGTTTTGGACATAAGACAAACAGGTAAAGAAGCAGCCATATCAGAAATAGAGATAGTATACAAATTGGATTTACAATCTCCTGTAAGCAGATCATCTCCTTTTAGATTTTGCACATAGCATGTTTTTGAATGAAAAGCAACTTCTAGATCATCGTCACAGAATTTCCTGACACTAAAGAGATTATGTCCTAGGCCGTCAACATAATATACATGACAAATAGTGATGTTGGCTTGTACAAATCGACATAGCCTGTGATTGATGCAAAATGATCGTTCCCAAAGCAGACGGTGCCCATGAATTTTTCAAAAAAAAAATTCAGAACTGAACAATAACCCGTCATATGCTTTGAACAACCACTATCAATAATCCACGGAATGATTTAAACTACTTGCATCACATAAAGATACTACACATGGACAAGTGGACAATTTGACTACCTATTTTTTTAACAGAAATTGATGTTTTAACAATGGGTCTACTATTATTAACATGCAAAGACATTTTAACAGGTGACCAACCAACTTTTGGTTGTAATTCGTACCACTTTTGCCACATTCAACAAGTTCGAATTTTGTTCTTCATGTAGTTGCTAAGTGAACTGTCTCGCAAATTAAAAGCACTAGAGACTTATCTTTGGCACTTAAGGGAGTAACCACAACAATCTTAGTTTTGGAAACTACACGAGTAGTATCTAAAGACTTAGATTGTGTTATTTTAATAGAAAATCTAGTCTTTAAAACTACAGGAGTAGTATCTTTAACATAGATTTTACTGCTCTAGGAGTAGTGAATAAGGCTCTCCTAACATTCAAATGCACATTCAATTTATATTTCGTAAGACAATTATCATGACACGGGATAAGCAAATTTTTAGCCAAGAAACACACAATACATTCTTTGCTATAAGAGCGTTTTTGATATCATTATTAGTTACAATCTTTTTGTCTAAAGCAACATTCTTAGATGCAACATCTGGTTTGTTATAAGACCTATCAGAAACTTCTACTTTCTCTGATGAATTCTTAGTGTTTGATAAGACATTATTCTTGAATGATGAATCCCTATTCGATGGTCTTCTAACACTAGAAGTAGCTCTCAGTCATGTAGAAGATAAAACACTCTTAGCTTTATTTGTATTAGTGTCTTGTTTCTTATCAACTTTGTACATTCCTGGTGCAATGACATTTTCGTTTGTTCCAACAGCTTGCTTAGGTAAAGTCTGTAAAGTGACTATTTTTGACAAAACATGTTTCTCTTCTGTTTTAAGAGCAACAACTTTCTTTTGAAAAAATTGTTTATTTATTGGTGTAACACAAAGAAGATTATTAAAAATATTAGCTTTGTCAAACTTAGTATTCACAGACTTACCTTTTTTAATATTTTTCAATTTATCTTTTAACTCATATATTGTTATCAAAAGATCTTGGTTTTTTGCTCGTACAGCCGCATAATCATGTGTCTTTTAATTAACATGCTCAATCAATTCATTAATTTCCCCTTGAGTTTGTGTTCGTGTCTTTTTGATTGAATCGAAGAGTTTTTTGTATTTTGTTTTAACATTGTCTCGTTCCTTTATCAAAGATTGTACTTGAAATTCTAAAGACACGTTCGCACTCTCAAGTTTTTCCATTTTTGATATCCAAGAGGTTTCACATACATTTTTTATAGAAGATTTACATTTTCGTCTTTTTTTATGTTGCAATTGTAATTCAAAATCAAGACTTTGTTTTTGACATCTTTGAACATCGTTTTCAAGAATGTTTATTCGTTTTCTCATTCCCTCTTGGATTTCAATGGAGTCCCTTTGAATTATCTCAATCTCATCTTGCATACTATTGTCTACACATTCATGACTCAACAACACACAACATTCTATTTCATGCTTGAGTTTTGCTTCCAAGAGTTGATCTTTCAAAAGTTCATTTTGTTTCCATCTGTCACTAAGATCATTTTCTATTGAAACAAAAACATCTTTCATTTCTTTTATATCTCTTAAAAATTGTTTTGAAAGATTTCAAAATTCAAATGCAACTCATGAAGAAAGGGTTTCACTTCTGGTTGACAAAAGTTAGTTAACCTTATTTCTTCTGGAGAGGTGTAGAAAATGCTTTCTCGTTTAGAATTCATTTGTAATAGCTCAAACAATGTTTTGAATTCTTTTTCCATTTTATTCAAATCTACGAGCATTGGATTTGCACTTGCCATTGGTGTTACGGTTGGTTTTGTCTCAGAAGAAGAATACGGTGAACTTGCATTTGAAGAATTTTCAGAAGATATAAAAGAAGATGGAAAATATTTTTGTTCAGCAGAAAGTTCCTTTTGTGGAACAAAATCTTTGTAAAGAGCATTTAACTTTTTGTAATCAATTGTACAAACATTTTGTTTTTTCTCAATAGTAATTAGATCTTTCATTTTAATTTGACTCTTGGTAGCATCATCAAGAATGTCCTCAGTATCTCTAACATTCATATGAATTTTTGAATCATTCAAGCAAGAAGCATCATACAATTTTGGATTCTGATAAATTGCTTTCTTGATAGTATAAGGATTTGAGTACCCCAAACCATGTTTTAATTGTAAATCATAAAATGACATTGGTTTTGGTCCAAGCATAAATATTCCTTGTAAAGAGTTACCAATTTTTAACACCGTATCTACATTCTTTTTAAGTTTTGCTTCAAGATCGAGAACCGTGTCATGGTATTTATCTTCATTTTCACTCATTCTGCATTTCAAAATTGATTGAGTCTTTTGAAGTTCCACATTCTTCCTTTTGAATTCAAGAACAGATAACTCTAATGTATCACGTTGTTGTTCTAAATCTCAAATAATGTCCCGATCATGAATAAATTGAGATTGTGACTCCTGTTCAAAACGTTTTGCTTTTCGATCAGCCTCAATATACTTGTTAAAATAGGTAGTGTTATTTTCTTTGGTCAGTTCAAAACCCAAACCTTTTTCTTATACAACTCAAGCTGTTTAGTCAACATTGTGTTTTCTTGTTGAACCTTTTTAGCAATTCTTTGTTATTTCTCAGCTTCCTTATACGCATTTCTAGCTAATTGCTCTAATTCATATGATTCTTGAACATTGTTATCGTATTCAACACTGTCACTATTAACATCTTCATTTGGTTCATCAAATATAATATTGCTATCAATTTGATCATCACCAATTGTATTGTTAATAATTTTAGGTTGCTTCGAATATTGTTGTTCTTGATTATCTTTAGCAAATAATGGATTCACATAACTGGTGGATGGAGTTTGTACCTCACTTAGGAATGCAGAACCATAGCTTGGCCCAGCATCAGAATCAATGTTTGCTGGTTGAATTTTGGCCATCAAGCATATATTTACACTTAATTCTTCAATTTCTTCCATCCGTGAAGCATCAGCAAAGAGAAAATCATTTTGTTCATCGGTAAGAATTACTCCTGCTTCATCCTATTTTGCTAGCAGTATTTGTTCCATGAAGTACTTTGAATCCCGAACTCTTGGCTTTGGACAATTACGAGCATAATGACCTTTCTCACTACAATTGTAACATTGAACATTTGCAGCAATTCCTGAAGACGTAGTTCAAAGAGTTCTCTGTATTTCCAGCATCATTTTGAACATTGTTACCCTTAATGATTTCCTTTTGAACATATGATCTTCTTATATTTCTGCCATCATTCCCAGAATTTTTGCTTTGAATGTTTACTTTGTCACCTTGAACAATTGCTTGATTTCTGATGTTAGAAGAAGTACGAAGACGATTGTTTATTAGATTACATAAACATTGAATGATCGCACGGGCAAGTAAAATCATTGCAGAGGTGAGTGGATCATCATAATTGTGTTGAACTGCATCTCCTTGATAGTCATCATCATAATCAACCACTGAAGAGGGATGTGTGACATAATAAGATGTTGTAGTTCTGGAAAAGGAACCCGTATGTGCTACCAACGCAAGAGGATCATGTGATTTTTCCAACTTATTTGCTCTTAATGCGTTTACCAATTTCTCAAATTGTTGAAGATAATCAAACAAATCATTATAGGAATCTACTGTCAATATTTTTTGCAAGACGAACTTGATTGACATACTTCAGCCATTCATGTTGTAAACAATTTAGAAACATTGTATTAACATTGACAAATGGAAATTTGATGCCATTTCGTTCCAAATCATTCAATAGTTGAGCAAAGCAATTGTAGACTGAGACAAGTGCTTCTCCTGGTTCAGCAACAAACTGATCAAACTCATTATTGAAGCGTGTTTCCCTATCAACTTGATTTTGTACAATTCCTCGCACTAAACGTTCAACTATTTGCCATATGGCTTTTGCAGTAGTGCAAGCATCCATAGAGTTATATATGTCATTTGTAATAGAGATTAAAATTAAATTCATTGCTTCAATCTCAGCTTCATAGTGTTTTAAATCATCTCCTCTTAAATCCTGTTCTTTTTGCAACCTTGGTGCTTTAGTTTCTGAAGGAGTGAAAATTCTAAACTCATATGGACCTTCATTAATTGCCTTGTTAAGCCACTTTCTATTTTTCTCTTTCGATTGAGGTATCTTCTAAAATGACTTGCCCATGGTATATAACTACCTCTTTCAAGCATGGAGGTCTAGTCTCAGAATCAGCATCAGCAAGAGATTGTTGATGTGTATTAGACATCGACATATCTTGTAACTCAAAGATTGGATCTTTGTAGACGAAAAAGAGTTCTATTTATGATCAACCAAAAGCTTCAATATACAATGTTAAAATTTGGAATTGAAATCTCAGACAACACAGTTACTAAATTCAGAACCTTTCTCGGATAGAACTAATCCTGAAACTCGGAACCTTTCTCGGACAACACTAAATTCAGAACCTTTCTCGGATAGGACTATTCCTAAAACTCGGAACTTTTCTCTAACAACACTAAATTTAGACAACTGGAGAATTCGATAAACATACATTTTGAAAAAACCTTTTTAATCAAATATCGATATAACTATCACGATAAAACCGTAATAATATCAATTTTGACTAAATTTTAACCGTTTAAGATGTTTTCGAAAATGAAAGTTACAATTTTGATGAAACCGAAATGTAATTTTCACACTTTGAATTCTAAAATGACCACAATTTCGATAAAACCAAAAGAAATGATCACTTTACAATTCTCAAATCCGTATTTGAATGTCAAAAATTATCCTTTTGTCCGATTATCACAATTTTGATAAAACCAAAATTGTAACAAAAGTGTTAACCGATATTGAATTTGACTTTTCCTAACACAATTCTCGGTACAACCGAGAACTTGTGTATCTATTACAACGTTTATGCTTATTTCTGAGAATGAGACAAATTCCTAATACACAATTTTCGATGAAACCTAAAACTTGTGTATCTATTACAATTTCGGAAACAAGTTCCGCTGATGATAAAAAAACTCCTAAAATACGTTTTTCGATAAAACCAAAAACACGTATCACTATTACAACTCGATCTAATAACAATAGAACTTCCGAAAATGAGTAAACTACAATAAACTCCTAGGAATCATCCAACGATCAAATCGAAATTGTGAAGAACGTAAGGAACGATACCTAGATTACTCAATCTAGTCAAAACGATTACGTCTTATCCATTTTTGATGTCGAAAATGAGTGTAAATGTGATTTAGGATGTCGAAAATGCTCAATATGCTCAAATCAACACTCGAAACCACCGAAATCAATCACGTCATTCTCGAACACAAACTTGATCACAAATTCGAACACTTTTAATCTCTAATGGTGTATGATACCACTTTTTAGGTCTTGATTTAGTTTGAATCACACGAGATTGAACGATATAGAATAGAGAGAATTAAGAGATGAGGGCAAGTATTTCCTAATTTCCAAATTTTATAACAAAAGAGAAAAGAGAGGGAAAATGAGATTGTTACAAGCCTTAACCACCTAATGATGATTAGATGGCTATTTATAAGAGAGGGATATTAGCTTTAGTTCCTTTATTTTTCTAAATTTGCTATTTAGTCCCTAGACTTTGGTAAATATGCTATTTTTCACTTTTAGCATATTAAGGGTGCATTTGGTTTGCATACCGGAATCACTATGAGTATGGGTTTGGATATGGGGTAGAATCACAATCGGTATGAGGTTGGATATCATGCCTTGCAACCACGTTTGGTTTGATGTTTGAATCCTTGGTATGGAATTTTATAACAATTTTTTATCTCCATTTACCAAAAGTCAAAAGGCATAAGACCTTCATCAAGGGTCAAAAATAGATGACAGATGCCAAAAACAAAACAAACTACATCAAAATAGTGAGATGTTTATTTTGATATAAACGGATCTTCCTTTAAGGATCTTCTTTATATCTCGAATCAAAACTTGCTAATGATTGTGAAAAAATAAACCAACCCAAAAATATAACTACATGCTTCATTGCATAAAAACAAACCGGGTTACTTTATCAGATTCGGTGAACCAGGTCCGGAGATGACGACGCCCAATTTGATGACCGGTGAACAGGTTCAGACGAAAACGGTTACGCAAGAAGATGGTGACCGGTTAAACACCTTCGACCACGATTATGTAGCCTCAAAAGCTTATGATTTAACGAAGATGACAAGAAAATGATAATCTTTACTTGATAAGATTAACGGATGATAAAGTGAGCAATTAGATCTTCACATGATTAGTCTAATATATAAGAAAAAAGTATGAAAGAAAAAAAGAGCCATTAATGAGGAAGTGAACATAGATCTGAGAGATGAGATAGATAAATTTGTGACACCAGCCTATCTGCCCTGGTATGAGATCTATGGGTTTCCTGACACATTTTTAATTCAAATACAATAATATGCATCAACCAAACAATTGTTTTTAAAAATGATTCCATTCTTTTATTCCACCACCCTAAAACAAACGGGCCTAAACTTTATTACAAACTACTTTCTACTATGTAAAATAAAAAGTAACCACTAAAAATAAATAAATTTTATGATCATAACATGAACAACCCCACTGATTTTTTAATCAGTTTCAACACTGAACAAACCTATATTCATTTCAATTTCTCTTAAAAATGAACAAATCACTGATTCTTTTTTTTAATCAGTTCCACCAAAAACACTGAACATCCCATTGTTGTTCACTATATCCTTCCCGTCAGTTCCACCAATTCGACCTTTTTCATTCACTGAGTTACAACCTTCTTGCCACATCCTTATCACTCCAGGATCTTTATCAGTGATTCAACAACTTGGTTTTAGTGTCAATTGTTTAGTGACCCACGAGGACTCGGATTTTAGCGAAATCCTTAAGTTTCATGTATTTAGGGACAAGGATTCATTGATTCTTCAAGTTCAATGACTCCTTATTCAGGGAGTCATTTAGTTCAGAGTCTCCACATCTTCATCAAGTTGAGGTTATGTTTTAAGGTTTGTATGTTATCATAGACTCGGGTTCAGAGTCACATTCAGTTTTAGGGACTCCATCACTTCAGGGAATGATAGTGGTTTCAGGGACACCTTTTAATCCAGGTACTCCATGGGTTTAGGGTAATAACTAGTTTCATTTACTCTCAGATTCAGAGTTAAACAAGTTTTAGTGGCTCAGGCTCAAGTTCAGGGAGTTGACCACTTTGGGTTTCAGACACTCATATTTAGAGTCATGTTTGTTTTCAGACTCATGTTTAGTCACTTTGTTTTTTCATGTGTTTTTTCAAGGACCTGAGTGTCATTTTCAAGGACCTGAGTGTCGTTTTCAAGGACCTAGATGTTTAGGTTCAAAGGGTAGACTGGTTTTGGTTTTGGTTTCAGGATCAAATTGAGGGTTCTGTTTCAGTTTAGTATTGAAGGGTTCAACGACAAGGGTTTTATTTTGAGGGATTCAGTTTTGGGTATCATGGGTTTATAACCATACCATATGTTCAGTCCTTGTTTAAACCTAAATGGCTTTGTTTCATAGCTAAACCAAATTTAAACTCAGCCACTCAAAACACCATTTAATCTCGCCGAAAAATGGTTTTTATTCACTGATTTTTTAATCAGCTCCTCTATTACCCGCTAATGAGTTTCTCTTAGTTATACTACTCCCAAAAGTATATCATAAAACCATTTTAATCTCAGCCACCCTTTTTCTTACCAACAATATCCACAAGCACAACCACAACTCATGGGCGTTTCACCAAAATTAGATCTTCATCTGACCCGTTTTGACCAATCTAATAAAGGTCAACCTCAATCACAACCAATCTATAATGCCCAAGCTCATTTCATATGACCGACACCATTGAAAAAAATCACTGCCCAATATGATTTTGGCCTGAACTATGTTGAAAACAAGCAAGAAAAAGAACAACCCATCTCAATTTGTTTTGGTATGGGATATGGGTTTTGGATACACATTTGATTTAGTTTGTGATGATTTTTGTTGTGTCGTGGGATATTGATTACACAGATATGGTTTTTTGAGATGAATTTTTTTGTGAGATCTTGAATATGATTTGGGTTTTGGGTTGTGTCGCATTTTTTTGTTAAGATGGTTGAGTAAATCTTGATTTGTTTTGTGATATAAAATCTTTGTGTGGGATATGTGACATTTGGGTAGATAGTGGATCTGCTTTGGTGTGGGATTTTTGTTGTTTGAGATGATGGGTACATATCATGGTGAATATGACGTGAGGTTGTGGTTTATTAGACTGGATATGGGTTTTGGGTTTTGGTTGGTGTGACTCATCACTAACTGATTTTTTGTTGGTGTGAGTGGGTATTTGCCATCTTAGTAAAAAATAAGTGTATTTTCCCCTTTAAAAATTGCATCAACATTAGCAGTTTTTAAAGTTTTACACTTTAATTTTGACATAGCTCAAATGTTTTTAGTAGTCATTCAAAGGGACCTGGATCATAAGAATAATCCATAGGCTCTTGATACCACTTGTTTAATTCAAAAACAATTTTGTTATACTTAGAAAGTAAGTTTAATTTTTGATCTTCAATGAGCTTGAGATCAATGTTGATATATTTGAGGTAATTTTGCCAATTGGCATCTTCATCCACAGAGAGAAGAATGTTTACCTTTCCTATGGTGACTATAATCCATTCACTATTGCGAGCATGATTCTTTCCAACAGTGACCTCGTCATCAGCTAGAGCCATCAGTACCTTGACCTGAGTGACTTCTTCATCATCAAAGATCTCTTCCTCATCCCAATCAAAGGTTTCAGCAACTAAACCTTTATTCTTTGATTGGAAGGTCTTTGGGGTCTAAGACGTAGAGGGATTTGCCTCAAGTAGTGCAAGTTTCACTTTCATTTTCTTGTACTCAGCCTTGTAGTCTTTTTGAGCTTTTGGGTCAGCTTGACTAAAAGAGTTTTGAGAAGATTGAATAAGTTTTGTAGTAAACTTAGGTTGAAAGCCTTTTGACACTGATGAATAACCAATCACTGGTGATTTGTAAGAAGGTTCAGACGTTTTAGAAAAGCAGTCTTTTGCAAAATGACATTTTTTGCCACATTTGTAGCATTTAGTGTTTTCATTTGCTTTTTGACTAGAAAAATTATTTCTTCTTTTTATAAAAAATAGTTCATCTCTACACTTGTTTAATTCAAAAACAATTTTGTTATACTTAGAAAGTAAGTTTAATCTTTGCTCTTCAACGAACTTGAGATCAATGTTGATATATTTGAGGTAATTTTGCCAATCGGCATCTTCATCCATAGAGAGAAGAATATTTACCTTTCTCATGGTGATGTCAATCCATTCACCATTGCGAGCATGATTCTTTCCAACAGTGAGCTCATCATCAGCTAGAGCCATCAGTACCTTGACCTGAGTTACTTCTTCATCATCTGAGACCTCTTCCTCATCCCAATCAAAGGTTTTAGCAACTAAACCTTTGTTCTTTGGTTGGAAGGTCTTTGGGGTCTGAGACGTAGAGGGATTTGCCTCAAGTAGTGCAAGTTTAGCTTTCATTTTCTTGTACTCAGCCTTGTAGTCTTTCTGAACTTTTGGGTCAGCCTGACTAATTGAGTTTTGAGAAGATTGAATAAGTTTTGGAGTAAACTTGGGTTGAAAGCCTTTTGACACTGATGAATAACCAGTCACTGGTGATTTGTAAGAAGGTTCAGACGTTTTAGAAAAGCAGTCTTTTGCAAAATGACCTTTTTTGCCACATTTGTAACATTCAGTGTTTTCATTTGCTTTTTGACTAGAAAAATTATTTCTTCTTTTTATAAAACGTTTTGAATTTGCCAAAAGGGCTCTTTCATGAAACTCAATATCTAAGTCTCTGAGATACTCCTCACTAGACCTTTCATCTACCTCATCATCAGAATTTTCTTGGAAATCCTGTATAACATTGTTAGAAAAGAAGGCAGTAGAAATGGCAGTGCTTGAGGGAGTAGTTATGAGGGCCTTTTTGGAGTCAAAATACCTTCTCCGGATTAGGTTGTCCTCATAGACAAACCTTTCATAGATATCTGCTAGGTCAAGAGTCTGAGTATAATTGGCATTTCTCAGTCTATGAGAGAAGGTTAGCCATTTCTCAAGGAGACTGTTCACGAAACCAACATTAATTTCGTGTTTAGAGAGGTTAACACCATCATTGGCAAGCTCATTGAGCAAGGTCTTATAGCGGGTGTAGGTATGTGAGAGGTTATCAGTGGGTTTAGCCCTGAAAGTTTGATACTCAAGTTTTGGATTCATGATCCTGTTTTTCTTGGTATTTGAGAGACCTTCAAAGCTGTGAACAAAGTCAATCCATGTTGCTTTAGCTGTTTAACAGCTAATGACTGACTTTATTATGTCATCTGGTAGACATGACATAATGATGCTTTTAAGGCATTTGGTATGTGCTTAAATACGCATACATTTATCTCAATAAAACGAGCTTAATTAACCAAAAACGGATATAAAATGCCAAATATATGCTTGTTTTGTGTTATTTAGTATCGGATATCGGCAAAAAGACAAAAACGAAGCCAAATTGGACAAAACCAAGCACTTTATTGGAAAGAGCATGAGATTACGAGTTTGACGGTGCATTCATCTCTTATTGGGCCGACCCGACACCATTTATATGGGTCGGACCGACCCATACTTGTTAAAGCCCAAAATTAACAAGTCTTAAAGAATGA